>APFE031601561.1:58679-101926 GCA_000404065.3 Pinus taeda | reverse complement strand
CATTGATCAAATGAGAGGTACTTCCCATGAGTCCCAGACTGCATGGGTAGGATGCCTCGATAGGAGAACTAATCAATCCTGTCCTCACAGGAGAATACATCAATCCTGCTACAATCGCCATGGAGAACACATCAATCCAGGCTGCCATGGAGAACACATCAGTCCAAGCCTCACAGGAGAACACATCAATCCTGCTACAATGTCGCCACGGGGTGTACATGTATCCCACCAGGGGATAGTGAATCATCCTGTGGTCATATGTTGCTCCAAGAAGCACCCCGCACCCCCCTGGAGCTCCAAGAGCTCAATGCATCATCCATGACCCTCATCGGAGGGTGTTTGAACAACTCCAATTTGTTCTCAGAAAGTCAAAAATTTTACTTTCCTAAGGGGTTTTGTCTACCTGTTCATCTTAATGTGATGGAGCCTCCTTGCTCATCGACTTACCATATCCCAGATGATGTCTATCTGTTGGAGCAATTGACGAATACAGGATTCCTTAATAATCGAATCCCACCTTTGGTTGTTACAAAGAATCGTAGTGGTATCCAATGTAAATCCAAACAACTCACCGAAGAGCTTTCACAACCAAACAGCCTCACACGAGTTCATCCTAACAACAATATATTCTACTTCGGGGATGCTCAAAGACACCGACATTTTCTTACTGCTCATGCAAGATATCAAAGCAGATATCAAGTTGAAACAACACCCAAAAGTGCTCTTACTATCCACCACACTGCCTGCCAATCAACATTAGTATGTCCAAGTAGTCTAACATCTCCGACAGTATATCTTAACCCAATGTACCATGAAGATATCTTATAAGATTCTTGGCATCAATCTAGTGAGGCTCAACCAAATATGAGCTCACAATGCTAACTGCAAAACATATGTTGGATGGAGGTTCACCAAGAACATCAATGCGGATGAGTTTATGAAACTCAGAGGCATTTCCAAAATCTGGTCCGACATCACTACCATATAACTTCTAAAAGTTAAGATCCTCGAGGTAGTCACAGGCTTGCAGTCCATCATACCGAATCTTTCCAATATATTTGGAACATATTTTCCTTGAGTTAGGAAAATTTCCCTTGGCTTATACCCCACTTCAAGTCCTTGGTCCTTCATTTCAAATTCAGAAGCCAACTCCCTCTTACATTTGTGAGTGATAGGTTTGCACCTGTTAGAAAGAGGTCATCCAGATACAGCACCAGTATGAGAGGCTTGTCATCTTCAACCTTAAAGTAAAGGTTAGGATCGACTTCACTCCTAGTGAATCCCAGCTTCATCAATTAGCTATCGATCCTCTCATACCATGCTCGAGGTGCTTGCTTCAACCCATAGAGAGCCTTCTTCAACCTGCATACATGATATTTTCAATCATAAATCTCAAATCCTTCAGGTTGCTCCATGTAGATCTATTCTTTGAGAAGGCTGTTTAAGAACGTAGTCTTGACATCCATCTGATATAGGTTCCATCCTTGTGAAGCGACAAGGGCTATGATTGAGCAGATGGTCGTATATCTGGTAACAGGTGAAAATATCAGATCATAGCCTATACCTTCCTTCTCGGAGAAACCACAAGTAACAAAATGATCCTTATACTTTTCCGTACTTCCATCTACTGCATGCTTTATCTTGTAAATCCATTTGGAAGTAACAACTTTCTTGTCCTGGGGTCTGGGAACTACTTCCCAGACATCATTCTTCATGATAGACTCATATTCTTTGGTCATAGCATCCTTCCATACTTGATGCTTGACGGCGTCTAAGAATGATGAAGGCTTATTTTGTATGATCGTGCTCATGATGGTCAAGTATCCCTGACACCTATTATGTTTGAAATTTTTCTCGTGGTGCAACATTTCATTCAGCATCATCAGAAATCCCCCTAAGCCATGAAGGCCTCTTCCTAGAAGAGGAAGGCTCATGTGAAGGAGGATCAATCGGATCCATTGGTTCTCCTACATCAGGCATTGATTCATCATCCTTTCCTTTTGGTTCCTTGGTGTCAGCTTCTTGAGAGATCCTCAAAGTCAGAAGATTGTTCACCTTGCTAAGAGCCATATCTTCATTAAAGGTGACATCATGACTAATTACGACTTCCCTTTGACTGGCTACATAGATTCTATATCCTTTACTATTTTCACGATAGCCCACGAAAATTCCCTTCTTTTGAGATGAACCCAATTTATTTCTTTTCTCTTTCGGCACATGAAAATATACAGGGCTTCCAAAAATTCTAAAATGAGAAACATCAGGTTTCTTACCAGTGAACTTTTCTTCAAGAGCCTTGGAACCCAATGCTTGATGAGGGCATCGATTTTGTAATATATGACAATGTTTGCAGCTTCAGCCCATAGAAACTTCGGAAGTCTTTGATCATGTAGCATGGCCCAGACAACTTCCATAATTGTGCGGTTCTTCCTTTCTGCCACACCATTCTGTTCAGGGGTATATGGTGTAGTAGTCTCCCTTTGGATGCCAACCTCTTTACAAAAATCATGGAACTCATTAGATTGATATTCAGTCCCATTATCAGTTCTTATGATCTTGATCTTCTTTCCGGTTTGATTCTGGATTAGGACTTTGAAGTGTTGAAACCAAGGGAACACTTCATCCTTCTTTTTCAAGAAGTATATCCAGGTCTTTCGAGAATAGTCATCTGTAAAAGTGAGATAATATGAATATCCTCCCAAGGAGTTCACAGGCATCATACCTGATATTTCTGAGTGAACTAGTTGTAATATATCGGAGGTCTTGCTTTGACTTGAAGGGAATGGTCCCCTTTTGAGCTTTCCTTCGGCACATCCCGGACATACACCTTCTTTCTATACTTGGAATTCGGGCATCCCTATTATCATCTGTCTTACATCGGGTAGAGCTTTGTAATGAAGGTGGGCAAACGTCCGATGCCAAAGTTCGGATTGAAGCATTGTGTCACAAGACATGACACCTAGCGGACTTCCACCGACCTGATATAAAGAATCAACTCAAAACCCAAGAGTGAAAGCATCTTTAACATTATTTTTCCATATACATACGTTACCATTGCTGAAGGTTACCTTGTAGCCTTTGTCTTCCATTGCCGAGATGGATACCAGGTTCTTTTTGAGATCAGGTACATATAATAAATCTTGTAAGTGAATCATATTACCTTGATACAATTTGAGAGAAACATTGCCTACACCTTTCACTGGGTATTTCATGTCATCTCCAAGGACAATTTCCAGGTTAGTTTCTTTCTCTACCAGATTATGGAGTACTTCTTTGTAACCAGTGAACTGTCTTGAGGCACCACTATCAATGAGCCAAATTCCCATTGAGTCCGAAGGAGCGGAGGTAGATAGAGCAGCTGGTAGATAATATTCAGCCTGCTTATTGTCAACAGTGTTAGATTCATACCTGGAATTTCTAGCCTTCTTGAATGGTTGCCCTCTTCCTTGATTTCCAACATTTCTTTTACCTTTGCTGTTGAATTTTCCATTCCTTCGATTACCATGAGAGGGATTTTGATCATCGTCACAGTGAGAGTCCTTTCTATCAGGGCATTCCCTTGCATAGTGACCTGCTTTATTGCAAATGAAACATCGTCCTTTTCTTCCACCCTTAGATCCAGCCTTTCTTTTTTATTTAGACCCAGAATTATTTATTTTCTTAGCATGAGAAGAAAAAGCAGCAGGAGGACCTTAAGATAAGGGCATTTCTTGCACTTCTACCCTTGTTTCTTCTTGAATGCATCTAGCCATTAATTCCTCGAAACTAGGAATTACATTATTGTTCAGAGGAGTAGTCTTGAACACATACCATTCAGATGGTAATCCTCCAAGAGTTGTGAGTGCCATTTCTTTGTCTGTAATAGTTTCCCCAATAGATAGGAGATCGTTCTTGATCTTGGTGATTCTTAAGAAGTATGCTTTCATACTCTCATCTTTACCCTTCTTGATTTCCCTCAACTTATTTCTAAGAAACAAAACTTGATTTGCATCATTAACTTTAAATAAACTCACTAGTCTATCGTAGATTTCCTTGGAGGTGTCTAGATCAGAGATGTCGGCCACCAGGCGCTTGTCGATAGAGTCTCAGATGATCTTCTTCACTTTAATTTCTCCGTTCTTCCATTTGTTCCTGGCAGCAGGAGGTGCATTTGATGGAGGCTCAACAATATTGCCTCTCATGTGACCTAACACTCCTTGATCCTCGAGGGTTAGATCGATAGACATCTTCCATCTATGATAGTCAGCTTTCTCACAGAGCTTGTCTTCGACAGGAAAGAGTGTTGAGGACCCCATCGTTCTTTTAGCATAGCTTTGCCAATCTTCTCTTTGGTGATTGCTCTTGCTCTTGCTTGGGCTTTGTCTTCACCTCAGCTTTGATACCATGTTAAGTTATGATATGTTCTATGTTTATAACAGATTACTTCTTTTTCTTATTATATTCCACAGATTAGCAATCACATGTACATAAAATAAAGTGCAGATAGAACATTAAACGATTGACAGAAAACAAGCCAAGACAAGAGACACAAGATGTGGCGGCTGGCCAGGGACAAACCCCACAGTGTGTGGGGAAACCCTTTGACCAAATCTTCTTTTATCTTCAATAATTCAGGAGAGAGAAATAGTACAATAAATTTGATTCATATCAGCAGTAGCAAACCCTAGATCAACAGCATCAGCATTAGCGGCTTCATTATCAAACTAGGGCAGACGATATCTCACAAACCATTCGTCGGATTGACTTCATTCCACCACCAAAAGTTGCGGCTTTCAGAGGAGATTCAAATGGACCTACAACTCAGTTCTAAAGAGGAGATATTCTAGTCCACACAGGTCAATCTTTACTTCTGCAGTTGCAGCTTTAGTTTCAACAGTTTCCGGCTTCAAACTAGGGTAGTCGATATCTTGCAAACCATTCGTCGGATTGACTTCATTTCACCACCAAACGTTGCGGCTTTCAAAGGAGATCCAGATGGACCTACAACCCAGTTCTAAAGAGGAGATCTTCTAGTCCACACAGGTCAATCTTTACTTCTGCAGATACAGCTTCAGGTTCAACAACTTCCGGCTTCACATGTGTGAGAGAGAGACCCTTTTCTGCACAGTAGAGAAGAGACTCATATCTGCGCAGTAGAGATAGAGAGATGTGATGAGATGAGTGAGTCCAAATGAGGAAAAGTCCTCTTATATTTATACACAACGTTGGTGTTTGAATAGATGCGACTGTTGGGCTTTTGAGCCTACATGAGTTGTAGGTCGGCTTGATAATAATTCTATAATCAAAATAAATTCATATCTCCATGAATACTTATCGGAATCAGATGATCTTTATATCAACCCTACACCTCTCGACGAGAGGAATCTAATAAAAATATTATCAGCCATGAATAAGATTTTCCCTAGTTGCCAATTTTAACATTTATTCTCTAGTCAAGTCATTTGATTTAGGTCGTACTTTCTTCCACTTTTCATAAGTTCCACTTCGTTAAAATCGGTGCAATAATTGTATGACATTTTGAATCACACTTTGATCTATATAGATGGTTTGAGGAAAATCTTATTCATTAATTTTGAGTCTATCCCTTTCATGCTTTTATTTCAAATAGTTGAGTATCCTATTTAACAAAAGAGAATGGGTTGCTTAAGGTAAATGGTTTCTCCCGAATGAAAATAAGGAAGTTATTTGATGCTTATTGTGCGATGATATTCCTATAACTAACTACTCCCTTAGGTTAACGTCTTATTCTGCTCTAGTTCCATGAGAAATCATATACATGATTTGTTTAGTTTTAGGGAATGATGACGGCTCAACAATGGATGAGGTTATATTAAGCATACTGAGTGATATTTCACCTCTTTGTGGCCTAAATCCAGTGAAGTGTGATTTCACAAAATTTATAGCTAATGTTATTCGTGAACAATTATGTGGGTTTCATGAACTTAAGATTTTCCTCTATCAATATTATTTGGTGTATTTGTTACCATATTCACAATGTGACATTTTTGAATATCTTAATCTCAAGAAATAAGATGAGTAGGGTAATACCATCTTGTAGTCGAATGGACTTCAATATTGTCATGAATTGAATTAGGAGGAGGGAGTATTGAATTTGGAAAGTAAGCTTTTATTTCACTTTTATATCATTTTTTAGTGTCAACTACCCTCGAGAATGTTAACAAAATTTTGTAACATTCTCCAATTAATGGCACCTCTACTAAGATTTTATAATTATTTGCATGTATTGCTATGGAGTCGAACCTTAAATGTTACAAGTCCAAATTTCACCATGCTTTCTCTAGAATACCTTAGACAAAGATTGGCATATGACCATTTGCATTTTATTTCAAAAAAATAAAAAAAATCATCCTTTGTTTTACCAACTCAGGTCTTCTCACTTGTTTTAAAAAACATGTTTTCTCTTAACACTATATATAAGATAATTTCTTCTTTTAATTTTAAGAAAGGAAATGTTTGGAAATATGATCCTTATCACTTTGTTTCAAAATAATGTGTAGCTTTAAATTCCTTTCCTTATATGCATCATGCTAATCTCGAAATTGAGATGATAGCCAATAAGGATACTTCGAAGAAGATGCAAATCATAAGTGCTATCTTGAAGAATCAAACATTAATAGAAATAAATCCCACAATAGTTGTTAACATGGTCTCCAACATTGCAAACTTTGAATGAAATAGAACCAAAATAGGTCAAATATTAGGTGGTGTAGTGTAAGTCGTCAAATTGATTGCTAGTTTAGAAATTAAAGTTTTGGTAAAATAAGAAATTGGAAGTAAGGGGAAAAATTATGAGGAGCGAAGTGAACGTGACCCAAGGAAGGGGAAAACCCTAGAACAAGGCACACAAATAAGCAATTATACATGTGATAGTCTAGAAGAAATTCTACAAGAATATTTGATAGGGAAAATTGACACTTTCTTATAAGAGTTACAACCAAAAAAGATAAGTGAGCCACTATTGATGATCACTTCTTACCTTATGTCGATAGTCCCAAATACTACTATTAAAGACAAGTTCTCTTTAAGTCCAATTGATGTTAACTTAGGATTTCAACTTGAGAATAGAAAAGAGTCTTATGCACAAATGCATGAATTGAATGAGAAAGCAAGGTAGTTGAATCTCAGTGAAGGAGAACATTGAAGTTAAGAGTATCCTACTGTTCTGTGGGTTTTAGCATTAACTAGCTATGAAAGAAACAAATTCATTTTTTTGTTCTTGTGGGATCCTATATGGTTTTTAGCATCAATTGACCAAGGAAGAAATAAATTCGATTTTTAAGTCGTGAACCTTGAACAAATTGAATCAATAACTGATCCAATTTAAAATGTAAATAACTTGGCGAGTATGGTTTCTTGGTGAGTGTATGGTATATAACTTTGTCTGATTTTAAATTCTTGGTGAGTGTATGGTAAATATATAATATGGTTTCAAATCAAATCAAGTTATTTTTTAATTAAAAGAAAGGACAATTGAAGAAACATTGTTTTAGAAATCAAGTTGGGATTTCCGATTTATATGCTAATTTGATATCCAATTCCATGGCCTTCCTTTATTTAAAGCTAATATTTTACAATTCATTATTGATTTATTTATTTTTAACACAAATGAGTATGTTTTTTTATTAAATCTGAGTCTAGTCGTGACAAATATTTGGGAGAATTATATGGCCATTTTTCTCAAAGACATCTTCAATGTAATTTTTTTTATAATCCCTCCTTTATATAAGTATGCGTCGCTCAATTTCTACAACTAATTTCATGCCCAGTTCCACAATCTCTTGTTTATTTGAACTTAATACATTGCAATCTTTCCTCTATTGTATGCATACTTAATTAGAAGTGATCAAATGCTAGTACTTCTAATTTCACTTTCAGGGCATGTCCATTTAAGATATCTTTGGTCTTGAAATTGAACACTCTTTCTAGGACATATATAACTAGTAACTTAGGCATGGTTTAGGTTAATCAACTTGAGAGTTCTTCCAACTCCACTTTTTAGGGTATCCCATTTAAGATTTTGATCTTGAAATCAAAGATTTTATGGGGATATATGTGTTTCAGAAACTAGTTTTAATTGGGCTTATTAACCTAAATGGAAAGAGTGTATATTATCAATCTTTAAAATCACATTTAAGTTTACAATAATCAATCTTTTAAATGATTTTGTAATTATAAATGAATTATGACATGATTTTGCTCTCTATTTCTTTAATATTCTCACTTATCACTCCTTCATAATGAAAATTTGTTTTGAATTGTATAAGCCTTTGTGAGTCTTAGTCATTAATATAAATTGTAAAATGTTTGCAGATAGTTTTGTAAAAATATTCAAATTTCCAACGATTGGATGCCCCTTGGGATAATGTAATCTCCACAATTGGCTCTCAATCTAAACTCCTCCCCTTGAGATTTGAACCTAAGGTCCGATTGAGACTAAATTCCATAGAAACCACCTAATTTACACCTCATGGATAACCAATTACCTCTTGTTGTTTTTAATAGCAAAAGAACAAATTTATATAATTACACTAATGGGTGTGTCTATTTTGGAATAAGACTTTTAATTTAATTATCAATAATTATTAAATGGATGGTAGGGTTCTATCCTCCACAGGATATTCTAGATATTAATAGTAGTATTGTGGTATTGATAAGCCATGGGAGGTTATATATATATATATATATATATATATATATTATATATAGGCTCAGAGCCAATACATCAATATTCATAAGCACGAATCCATTACAACAATATTTATCAAGGCATAATAGCTCAACATATGACTAGTGGGGATTTGAACCTGGGTGAGAAAGTTAACAACCATTTGGCCCAACCACCCGAAATAATCCCAATTGACATGTTACATGTTTATATATGTATGCATATATATTACAGCTTGTTTTTGGAATAAAATTTGTATTACCTTTGAAACAAGAGGTTACAAGAAACAAATAAAGGTTTAAGATTGGTTGGTGACTAAGAAAACTTGACCATATCCAAAAATATACCCTACTAAGAGAGGCACAAGACAAAACGTTGCTCATGAATTCAAAATATACCATACATATGCTAATATATATGCGTTCAACACCATAAGAGAAAAACAAGTAAATAGGAAATTCATAAACCAAAGACATAACATGAGTAAGGCAACTAGAAGGGGGTTGGAATCTATTGCTACAACATGGATCTGCGCCTTGTTATTGCTCGGTGGTAAACCAATAGCATAGGGGATGCTAAGGTGCTTCTCGATGTGATTTAGGTTTTGATCTAGATCTCTCATGTGTCGATGTAGATGTTCCATGGAGAGGAAGAGGTCTTCTCTGTTCGAGTGTCGATCTAGGAGAACCTTGCCTAGTAGGAATTTCATGTGTAAGTACAAGTCCAATGTGTGAATATATTAATTCAAATTCCCATGTGTGCGCCCTATATCAGGCACCCAATCAACCAACTCTACCAATACCTCTGTGTTCGAGAGAAAGTTCCTTTGGTTATTTCCTTTCCACTTGGCACAAGTGAGTTCTTCTTGAATAAGGGACGGGGTAAGTTTGAAAAAGTGAGCTATTGCTTCTTCCAC
The DNA here is from genome assembly GCA_000404065.3 of Pinus taeda. Classification (NCBI taxonomy): domain Eukaryota; kingdom Viridiplantae; phylum Streptophyta; class Pinopsida; order Pinales; family Pinaceae; genus Pinus; species Pinus taeda. The sequence continues at coordinate 92,324 of APFE031601561.1, read as the reverse complement.
TTTGTGATGAGTTTGTGTGTTGCCTTGAATGACCTGTTATTGATAGTACGTTACGCCCTTGTAGACTCAGGCTCATTGGTGTTGCATGTTGGCTACATAGGGATGATAGAAAGGCCAAGAAATAAGTAGGGATGTTTCAAGAAATAGGCAAAGATGGACAAGATAAAGGGAAGTGAGAGCAAAACATAGCCATGTTCGTGCCCTGAACAATAGTGTGTGGTCAAATGTAAGCCATATTACCTAGGAGTGTGCTAAAAGAGGAAATTACCAGTAGGAAGGAACACCACATGGAGCTAGGAGCCACAAGAGGGAGAGATCTTTATACAAGTGTAGGGGGTTAGAAGGCAACAAATATGAAAAAGAGACTAGGATGCAAGAAATGACATCAAGAAAAGAGAACTCAAGTAAAAACCAGGAGGAGAAAATGGTAAACTTACTCATGAGAAAAGTTGCCCGACTGTTATAATGCCTTTTCATTGTTGTAGAACACTTTGGCCAATTCCATGACTATAAGTAGGAAGCTGTGCAATTTTTTATTATTATTGTCGAGTGAATTAGGATGTTAGTGGAGATTAAGGGAAGATGTTAGCTTCGTGGAGTAAATCTCATTGATGAAATAGCTTTCCCTTTCTCCATTATGCTTGGAGAGCTAGAATCAATGAAGTCTTGCAAGCATGGCTTAGAGGAGTGAACCAATATAATTTGTCCCTCATATGCTAGACTACGACATTTTGGGGAGGACAAAACCATCAAAACAACTGGATTGTCTTTTGTAATTTCCCTAACTTGCCTGATATCCTTTTGTCCAAAGTGGTTGACAATGGTGGAACAATGAATTACCATGATTGTGGCATTGAATTCCATATTTGATGTGGCAATAATGTGTGCATAGTGGCACAAGATGAGGAGCTTAGATGATCTAGCAGTGAGATTGTGGGCCAAGTGAGGCAAATTTGATAGGAGTTCGAACGATGGGGATGACATTTAAGTTGCATGGTGTCACACTGCAAGATTATAATGTTCCCCATGTTAGTTTGATGTGTTGAATGACCATCTAAAGGGCTTGCTACCATGTCCCTCTGTCAAATGGCCAAGTGGGATGATGACAACTTGCCCCCACCTTTGCGTGTGCAAAACACTCCATTCAAGGAATTATTTTTATAATAATTAATAATAATAATAATTTAAAATAAAGTTATAATTTAGTTAACTTTTATGATTTTTTGAAATTTAACAACGTGAATGTATCATGAAGTGCGTGCTTTGATACTTGTCATGTATTGATTCCTATCAACATTTACCAACCATTTAATTTATATGACTAGGCTAGTATTTACACTTTTCCAACTTTTATCTAAGCACTAAAGTCATAACTCAAACCTTTAACTGCTTTCTTCACTAATACTATGAAAAATACATTGCCAATAATATTTAGTAAACGTGCTTTGTGGGTAGTAAATTTGTAATCTCCAAAATTAAAATCAATATGAAATGTTTCTTAAAATGGAAATGGCAATCAAACACTAGTGAAATATAACAAAAAGCCTAACATAATTATAATATTGTTCCCATATGAATAAAAGGATATAAGGGGAAAATTAAAGGATATAGTATTGTGCTCATGAAAATAGGGTATTACATATAAGATGAACATTTTTAGTAACCACTCCCACAACTATAAGATGAACATCTTTTGTAACCATTCACATAACTATATAAAAAATCATGAAATTAATAATTTTTTTTGTGGTTAAAGCCATTTAGGAGGGAAATAGTCCATGGCCCCAACCAATGTGGCCATTTGAGACAATTTTATTAATGCAAAAGAAATTTGTATGTAAGAGAATTTCTCACAATCGATCATCAACAATGACCCTCCATGCTCTTTAAAATAGATCATGAACTAATTGAGTGGTCTTTAAAATAGATCATGGACAAATTTAGTGGTAAGCCACAAATCAATGCCAATTATTATTATTATTATTATAACATGTTTTTATTTAGAAGAATATTATACCAAATTAATTTTAACTAATTTCCAAGTATTTAAATATCTTAACATATTAATTATCTTTGTTAAATATTATTAATAGAAAATTAACCAATGTAAATAGGTAATAAATGCTTTTAAAATAAAATTAATACTTTCATTACGAGTTATTTAAGATGTGGAAAATTGAATTTTTTAATTCAGATTTTGAATAATATGTTACTAAAGTAATGTTTTTTTTTTTTTTTTTTTTTTTTTTTTTTTTTTTTTTAATTTGAATTTTTTAAATGACAAAAAGTTTGTATTTATGTTTTAAAAATTTGTGTAGTTTAATTAATAAACCAAAATGGCCTTTTTCCGAACATTTGTTTTCTAAATTTTATCCAAAATTTGGTAGAGATTTTTATAAACCATAAGTTCAAGTTATTTAGTGTGCAAAGATCAAGTGTCTAGGGAGTTTTTAGGGTGTTGAACCCATTTATTTAGTCAAAAATACATTTTAAATATTAACAATTCACACTCTTACTAAAAATTGTAGTAGCAGATCCATCCAAAAAGCCATTTTGTTTATTAATTAGGCTTTACATTTAAAAATTCATTATATTTATTTTAATTAGTTAAATATAATTTATTTATATCAGAATTAATTAAAAAACATAAATTAATTTCACAAGGAAAAGGGAAATGCGCAAATCATTTATGTAAAATGAATGAAGTAATTTTAAAATGTTTAGTTTGACTAATAAATGACATGCCCATTTGTTTTAGCACTTTTTATGGTCAATCTCCCGAAATTTGATAAAGATTTTTAAGAATCAAAATTTTAAGTTGCTGATTTGCAAAGTTTCAGTGTCTTAGGGTTTTTCAAAGTATTAAATCTATTTATGCATTCAAAAAGTGCATTTTAAACAAGAGGAATTAACACTCTTGCTTGACATTGTATTATTGGATTTTAGTAAAAAAGTCATTTCTTCTATTAGTTAGACTTGTCCATTTTAAAATATAAAGTTGAAATAATTTTAACTGAAAATTAAAATTTATTTTTAATATTCTTATATTTAATTGATGATGGTGGTGGTTATTTTCTCTGTTGGACCTTGTGAAATTTGAAGAAATTACTTGTGTTTCTTTAGAATTATATTTGACATATTCTACTTAAATCACCTTAATTTTGATGAGTGAAAACTTTATGAAGGATGGTATTATAATAGATATTTTGAATGTGGGATATAAAGTGGGTGTACGAAATGTAATCTAAGAGAAAATGTTTTTCATCTTCAAGTCAATTAGTGTCACAAATGTGACAAGTTCTTTGGACCGATGATGTTTTAGTGATTGTCTAGTGTAGGGATTTACAAATTTCACTATGAAGCTCATGCGAATTTGTTCTTATTTTAGCAATGTTTATTCTCTTCCTAAGATTTAGTCAAGATAGAAAATTATTTTTGATTTTCAAGAATGTAATTGATCAACTCCTTATAATATATTAGTTTCTTTTTCCCCTCTTACTCTTTGTCACCACACAATTTCTCCTTAAAATTTGATATAATAATATTTTTAATATTATCCTTATTCTGCAAATGATATTTTCCTTTATCTCCAAATGTCTAAGCTAATATTAAGTATCCTTATGCCATCCTCACTTGAGTCAAAGGTAGAGGTTTTGGCTAAACTTAGAAGACATTTTAGGAAACCTTTTTGACTTCTAGGTTGTTTAACTTTTTCTTGTACATAAGATACCTAGTCATTGCTATGCTTTCAATGGGGGAAAGACTTCAATTAGGTGGATGATAGGGAAGGTTTCTTTCAATTTTGAGAATGTAGGTTATAAATTATTTTGGATTGTTCTATATTCCTCCATGACCCTTTGGAGATAGTACAACCCCAAATCTCACATCCATAAGAGAAAAAGAGTGATGAGAGCCTTAAAGAGGAGTTTTTTAATGCAATGTCCAGAGATCTATCGGCTTGCAATTGCTTCCAAACCCATAATAAGTTTTTCATCCTCCATTTCTCATTTTTTAAATGATGTAATTCTAATTGAGCTTGTGATGTATATTGATTCCAAGGTATTTGTATACAAGTATACGTGAACATCCTCCAAATTATTGCTATCATATATAATATTATATGTGATCTTTTAAATTACATGCGAGAATTGAATTTGGGTAAAAACAATAACTATGTAAACTAAATTCAATTACTAAAATCATTTTCGGTTAAAAATAATCTTATTAGCAAATTATATATAAAATTAAAATTATAACAATAATATATTTAACTTTAATAAAACAATCATGTTAATTATTTTTAATAACACTAATCAACATAACTTAATTTTTTTAATTTTTAAATATTATAAAATTTGTTTTCATAATATCTATAAAATGTATTTATAAACGTTGGATAGTAATGAAACTCATTGGAGAAAAAACATTTTTTTATCAAAAATATTCTTATGATAATTAATGCATATTAAATATTTTTATAAATTAATCAATTGAAATTAACTTTAAATTTAAATTTTATAAATTTTATTATTTACTTATAAACATGTAATAGTAATGAGCTATCTCATAAATTATATAAATATAATAACAAATCCTTGGTATAAGTGGTATTGTATTTATAAATTCATAAAATAATTTTATTTTTAATATTTAGAATGTATATTCCTTTTATAGTGTTAATCCACACGATATAATTGAAATGACGAGGCTATCATTTAAAGAGGGGTGACAGGTTGTTTCCACTTGGTAGATTGCATAAACACCCCATTGCTTAGATCTTTGATAGACATAGCAAGTTTTTTATTGCACTCTAAGCAAATGTGCGAAAGATACGACAAATACATCAACATCATGGATCATTTGATAGTGAGTTTAGGGAGGCAATTATGGTTCTTTGAGGACATGTATGTAGCTATAATGTTGCGATGTGGGATGAAAGTTTGCTAAGTAGCTGAACACTAGAAATTGGTTAACACATCTACCTTTAAACCATGACATCTATCTCTTATTTGGAGTAAGTTTGGGCTAGCAAAACAAGGTATTTAGGTAGCATGCAAGCTCAAGCATTCATGCAAGTAGTCTATCTCAACGGTATGAGGCTTTGTATGTTATTTAGGCTACTCTTCTACACGATTCTCTACTACTAAGGTTTGGCCTTCTACTTCTTGTTCCCAAAAACTCATTTCTAGATCAGCATTAGCTTATGCTTTTAACGTTTGATCCTGCATATCATTTTGGTTTCTGGATTGCAATTCCCTTCCTTCCTCGTGTTAATTTGGGGGGATTTTCCTTTGTAGGGTCCTTGTGATTTGGCTTAGTCTCGCTAACAACCCTTAGAATCCCCTTGACTCTTTGCAACTCTTCCAAACTCTTTCTCCCCTAGGTGCTATCCGCTCACTTTCCTATTCTCTCCTTGTTCTACTTGTTTTGTTTTAACTCCCACTTCAATTATGGTACATTGTCATCTAGTTAGCCCCTCAAGACGTGGTCGTCGTGGTAGGACTAGAATTCCTTCTTCTCCTACATTTAACTCCCCCTCCTTGCATAGTACCCATGCCCAAACATCCGCTAGGGCCACCGTGGAGAAGTACAGATGCATTATTCTTTAATTTTTCCAAAGAACCATTGCAGATATTGAAGACAAGGTTAGGCAAGGTCGTAGATTTGTCCTTGATTCTCATGTAGAGAGGGAGACTGAAGACTGGATCCTTGATGTTGGGAATTCAATCACAGCTAGGGCATTGACCTACATGTAGACAATGAACTTGTATTGGCACGTCAAAACCCTTATGGGAAGTGTTCTCATTGATATAGTATATGTTCAACAAGAGCTTTTATATGTGTGACAGATCGCATGGAGAAAATGAAAATTTTCAATGGAAAACCAATTTATTGTTCAAGAAAATCACTGATATTGAACCCCCCATGTCGGATGCTAGTGTCGATCTCCAACAGCCTGACCAAACACACATTCCAGTGGCATGAAAACACTCAAAGTGCAGATTCTATTTAATATTTTGTGTGATGATATGATTTTGTCTATCAAAACATGCACTGTGGTGTATGTAATATGTTCATTTTATTCATGGGTTATATTCTCAAATCAAAATATTAGAAACAATAGAGGCAATTTGAAACTTCTCAGTTTATGTTACTTGGCTAGTTGCCCTAGCGGCAAGCTAGTAAAGACTATCTATGATGTAAATTTATTTTTTATGAATTAATATAACAACTTTGATCTTACAAAGAAAGTATTTAGAATATATTTTAAACTATGTTATATTATGCTATATTAGTTTTGGGGTTGGGGATGAATTTTTAGGATAATTTTTATAAACGGATATGTTGACATATTGTGATAAGGATAGAAGAGTATGTCTCCTCTACTATTGCTAAGTCATAAGTTATTGGTATATCTAGCTTGGCTTGTTGACAGTTGGATATATTCTTGGTGTTATAATGACAACCAAAAAATTTGATATAAAGCATAACCCAAATTACTCCAACAAATTACAAATTTATTATATATAAAAATAACAAACATTTAAATTATATATAAATAATAACTCAACATATAAATAATGTCTTAATACATAATTAAATATATAATAAAATGATAATTATATTGATATATAACTGTTATATAAAATAATTATTCAATAAAAATAAAAATAAATAAATTGTATTAAAAACAACATAATAAATTAGAATAAAACATTTCTAATAACTAAATAGATCCCCTCATATCTCCCTTTCATATTTCCCATAAAATATATCGTTTCCAATATTGTTGGAAAACAATTTTGAGGATTGTATTAATTCCTTTCACATATCAGGTCCTTTGATCGTGTAAGGCATGAGCCACCAATAAGTAAGAGCATTTTTACCTAAGTAAAGACCGCTAGTAAGACTATCTATGATGTAAATTTATTTTTTATGAATTAATATAACAACTCTGATCTTAAAAAATTTAGAATATATTTTAAACTATGTTATATTATGCTATATTAATTTTGGGGTTGGGATGAATTTTTAGGATAATTTTTATAAACCGATATGTTGATATATTGTGATAAGGATAGAAGAGTAAATCTCCTCTATTATTGCTAAGTCATAAGTTATTGGTATATCTAGCTTGGCTTGTTGACAATTAGATATATTCTTGGTGTTATAATGACAACCAAAAAATTTGATATGAAGCATAACCCAAATTACTCCAACAAATTACAAATTCATTATATATAAAAAATAAACAGATATTTTAAAATTATATATAATATATACTCAACATAAAATAATGTCTTAATACATAATTAAATATATAAATAAAATGATAATTATATTGATATATAACTATTTTATTAATTATATAAAATAAGTTATATTATAAAAACACATAATAAATAAGAATAAAACATTTCTAATAACTAAATAGATCCCCCTCATATCTCCCTTTCATATTTTCCCATAAAATATACTGTTTCCAATATTGTTGGAAAACAATTTTGAGGATTGTATTAATTCCTTTCACATACCGGGTCCATTGATCGTGTAAGGCATGAGCCACCAATAAGTAAAAGCATTTTTACCTAAGTAACATGGCACGTCCTCCCCTCGTGTCATGTATTATGTATTTTATGTGTCTTCCACGACATGTGTGTGACATGTTTTCAACATGAGTTTGACTAATGTCAGACATGAGCCATATTAGTGTCTCAAAATTTGGGTACATGTCCAGTGAAAACGCATCATAAATTTAACATTGACTCATTCCCATGCAATTCAGTATTTGTTTGGAGCTCTCAAACTTTTTGGAGTGCAACTAAGTTAAATTAAAGTGGATTTGTCTAACTCTAAATTAGTGGTAATGTTTTTAATATTACTATTAATTTACTTGATATGCTTGAGAGTGGTTCCAACCTCATTGGATTTCATATGGACAAAGTAAAATTTTAGATCCCACTCAAAATCTAGGAGGCTTAACATTTTTTGAGGATTTTAGGATTATGGGGATTGCAACATTTCCATTGGAGTCTATCATGTGTGAGGGTATGGAACTAGAATTTAATTAATAGGACCAAGCTCTTTATGTACCTCGATTTTCGTGACATTGATTGTTGAACTCCTCTGTCATAAACCTAGTAAAAATATACCCATCACTCAAATAAAATCTTGATTTGACATGTTAAACTTTTTCTATCTTATTCTAATGTTAGAGGGTGGTATTGATGATGAGGATCTTAATATAGGCAATAATTTTGATGATATGTAGTATAGTTATTTGTTGTAGAATGATCTTTTTGGACGATTCATTTATGACCTCTTTGTTGATGTATTTTTGGTTTGGAGATGGATTGTATTTAGTGCTATTTTGGTTATATGCGTTAGTTTTATGATTGAATTTGTATCAGAATCATGTAAATGTTGTATATATGTCATATTTGATGTGTAATTCACTAATTTGTTATAATTTTCAATATATATTATACTTTTTAATATATGAAATGTCTTTCATGTCATGTTTTGGGGGGTCGATGTGGTCATGTTTTGATACTCATTTTTGGGTCCTTCGTGTCGTGTGTCCTCATGTCATGTGACTAGAATTTTATTGATTTTGATCTATAACATACATTACCAGAACTCATAATCCCACTTGACCTTGAAGGATAACAAAATTTCCCTTATGATTAGTGGCACTGATGGCATTGCACAACACTCATCTTTGAATGTAGAGGAAAGGAAGGAAATCTGTTAAAATTAGTCAATTTTCCATTGGAAGGAAGAGAAGGAATACCTTAACATTCATCTAAATGTGAAAACTAGGAAACCTAATAGCCACAAGAAAACATGTTATATATTATAGTATATATATATATAATCTTACTAATATGGTTAGTATTTCCAAAAAGGAGATCTTCATATTAACATTTCAGGCATAAATCAACTTGTTGATGAATTTTGAAAAAAATTAAATGTGGTTTGCATAAATATGTTACACATGGTGACAAGTAGAATACGAAAATTGTGAATTATGACTAGATAAAGTTAATCCCTAATAATGTAAGAGGGTGGGAGGAGTGGTGGCACCAAATCACTATTTCCATGGAAGAGGCAATTTGTCAGTGTGGGAAACTGTTACCAATGAAAAGAGTCACAAGAATGAGTTTTGTTGAATTGTTTTTATTTTCATAAGGTGTTTATGACATGGTATAGTAGTATTGCATTGTTGATATGCCTTTCTGGTTTATATTTGGTTAGCTGTTAATGAACATGGGATAACTCCCTTCAATTTTCTTAAATACCCAATATTTTGTTTCAATGGTTCCATATCTATTGTCCTTGTTGCAGATGTAATCGATTAGTTTTTGAGCATTTGTAATCCATAAGTAGATTAGAGGTATTTAGATTTCGAAGGTAGGATGATTAGTAAACCTGTTAAAGAGAAGTATGTGCTTATTCTACAACTTATCACAAGCTTTTGGGAAAACCATGGAGTATTAAAGGGGTTTTACATAGTAATTCAGTAAGTTATGAGTAATAATTGGATGTTTGAGAATTTGGGATGGGAGGTGGGTCATTAGAGAAATTTTGAGGTAAAAAAAGTGTCTCAAAACAAAAATGTACAACAAAAATAAACTTTATAACTACCAATAGGATTCAATATGATGATGCCAACCATGGGGGATGATTCACTATTTTTGGAGTAAAAAGGTAAGAAGATAAAAAAGTAAAAGAATATTTTTTCAACCCGTATTTTCAATTCATCTCCCTATGATTTTACTCAAATTTTGAGTGGGGGCACTTTTTGGATGCGGAATTTAATTTTTCATCCAAGGCATACCCATGTTGCATACTTTCGATGGACCATACTATAAGAAAAATGTGAAATAATTGAGAAAAATGATTGTAATCCCATTTTTTCGTTTATGTCACATATTCGTGTAGTAGGGTACATCGAATGTATTCAACATGGGTACTCCTTAGATGTAAAATTAAATTCCACATCCAACGAGTGCTCCCACTCAAAATTTGAGTAAAATCATAGGAATATAAGTTGAAAATACGAGTTGAAAAGTAGTATTTTATTTTTCCCCTCCAAAACTTGATGAGGTAATCTAATCTTATTTTATTATTTCCACTATTATTTTATAATGTCCATTAGGAGGCTCATTTTAAACCCCAAAATTTCTTCAATGTCAGGAGTTATGGTGGTGATAGGCTTAGATCCACTCAGAGGATTTATGGAGGACCATACAGTGTCAATTAATCTCATTAGATATATATACAACCTAGGCATCTATTTCTTAAATAAAATCCAAAAGCACTCGGGTCCCATTACTTTATGCTCCACATGGGTATGTTCCAAGGATTTCGATTTATTTGATGAAGTGGAATTTTCTTGGGATAGATAAATAGATAATCTATCTATGGTTGGGATTTCCTTAAATGATATGGGGGACAATGTTCTAATGGGATGCCCAAAAAAACGGTCAGATCATGGTCAAGGAGGTTTATAATCTTAAAACTCCTGTGCAACATGACATTAGGGTGACGAAGTGGATGCAACATATATGGAAATGGAAATTTCCACTCAAATTGAAATATTTTAACTAGTTAACATGGAGAAATAAAATCCTAACATGGGATAACCTCTACAGGAGGGGGTTAAATGGACCAGTTAGATGTTGATGTGCATGTCGTCTAATGAGGACATGGATCACCTATTTTTAAGATTCCCTTTTACTATTTCCATCTAGACTGGTGTTCTAGTTATATTAAAGTTAATATCCAATTGGAATTACTCCTCTATGGATGATTGTCTTCAGGACTGGTTCACGATTTTCAAGGTATGTCACACTCTCCCTTTTTATATATTCTAGGGTATTTGGCATAGTAGGAATGCTTGTATTTTTTAGGCAACCACCATCAAAATCTATAGGACATGCTTACATATTGAAGCATATTACTGTGAGATCATTCCTATAATGAATAGGAAAAGTAATAAACATATACACCATATTAAAATTTTGGATTGATTCCTTATTGGTTTTTTTGATAAGGTATCTTGCAATGGAAATTGTGAGAGTAGAGCTTATATTGTCATTAAGCCACGTATTTTCTATCACTTTTCTTGGAATAGTGGGGTGGGCACAAACACACGTGCAAAGACAATTTCCCTATGGGGGTACTCTTTTGTGCAAAGTGACAATGAGTCTATAAGGGTACTAGGAGACTCAAAAGTGGTTTTGGATTTAGTACAGATGTTGTCTACTTTCTAACCATTTAGGATCATTAACTAGATGAAGAGAATACATGGAGTAGAACTTAGTGTCTGACTCATTATTGAAGGAGGGCAGAAACAAACCACTTGGGGATATTTATTACTTCACCTTCTATAATGGTTCATTACACATATTGAATCATTTCCTCATGCCATGGTAAATGCAGACACATATGGTACAACTACAGTATTAGTATGTTTATTTTGCTACCTACTGGAATGGTTGATGCATTATATGTACTATTGGGTAAATACATGACAAACCAATTCTTTTGATTTCTTATTCAAAGTTTGTGTTTTGAATATCAGTTAGAACTCTAGTACACATAGGCTATTAGCATGGATGTAATGCCTATTATAGTAGGATGGACTGATAATACTAACATGGGAAATATCTCAAGTTAGTGCTTTATATATGCACAATGTAACATCCTTCTTATTTAATAGAAAGACGTGGCTTTTTTTCCTAAAAATGATGTTTTACGAGTAATAAGAAGATTAATTTTTGATGGATTGATGTTAGAAATGTTGGAATATTGTAATTATTCTAGATAGTTGTAGAAAGTTCTAGAGAAATTGTAGGTAAGATGTAGTTAAATTTAGATTATTCTATTTTCAAAAACTCTAGAAGAGTTTAGTTATCTCGAGTTTCTAAAATGATTTTCCTATAGGAGGATTTATCCGGAACTTTTTATTCTATGTGTGTATATATATATATATATATATATATATATATATATATATATATATATGATTTGTAAAACAAATCAAGAACGAAGTTTTATATTGAATTTGTAACTCATTCATGTGATTATGTGTGTGTTTTTGTTGAGGATACACAATCATAGTTGTTAGTTTTTGGTCCCTTTCTTCAAAGTGGTATTAGAGCTAAGGTTTAGAACGAGAGGTTAGAGAGTAAAGCAACATATCAAAAAGGGTGAAAAACCCAAGGTAGGTCGATATGTGATGTGCATAAAATGGTATGTAAGCCCCCATTTAAGTGTGTATAAAGTTTTGAAGGGCTTAGTTTTATTTATTTATTTTTTGCATGAAGGTATTTTGTTTACACTTCACAACTTGTTGAAGAAATTATTCCTCTACAACTTTTGGGGTTTTTATAGGCTAGAGATGTGCTTTGACATTTGTAAAAAATCACAATGATTAAGTGGCTAGAGCTATAGCGAGGGAAGAATATGCGTCTAGATGTTTAGAAACACATTATTTCACCTAGTTGGAAACCCCTACAACCCTTGTTGGTACCCCTTCGAGTAGTTCCACATTAGATAGACTTGTAAATGGAATCTCACTTCCATGTACCATTAGGTATATCGAAAATGTTGTAGGCATCCCAAAGCTAGACCTAGATCAACCACTCAACGACCTGACTTTTATAGTGGCACTGGGAACAACACGTTGGAAGATACTCTCATGTATTAGGGTAATCATGTAGTATGGCTAAGGGTATGGTCAATTCGGAGTCCCCCTTAGAGCCTTTATATATTAGGTTGAGTACTACTATTGGAACTTGTTGATATATCAAAGAGCTATAACATAGGGAAAACCCTTGTACATATGACCTTCCGAGCCCTAGTAGTGTAAGTGCTTCTACCATCATCAAAACTTAACAAAATGATGATTCAACAAATGGTCTCTAGGGCAACCTGAAGGATCAATTTTGACAAATAAAAATTATGGAATTTTTCCAATCAAGATGAAAATTTTCCTTCATTGTCAAGATCGTTGGGATGTAGTTGTAAATGGGTTCATAGAACCAAATCAACTAGACATACCAACTATGACAAATGGTCAAAAATATCAATTAAAGGAAAATATAAAGGATGACACAAAGGCACTATGGCTTATTCAACCAGGATTAGAAGACACAATTGTTCCAAAAGCTACACCAACAAATTATGCCAAGAATGCATGGGACACTTTATAAAGCTTGCTTATCAAGGCACAATAAAAGTAAAAACATCAAAGTTATAAACTCTTATGAGGAATTTTGAGAAATTGAAGATGAATGTCTTTGATTATGTTGAGCAATTTATCACTCAAATGATGAATGTAGTAAACTAGTTAATAACACATGGTGGAGATATAATAAATGAGAGCGTTGTTAAGGAAGTTTTGAGGAGCCTGCCAACCCAAATTTTATGATGTACTAGTTGTTATTGAAGAATCAAAGTATTTAGAAATTTCTATGTATAGTTGATGGGATCCTTTCTATTCCATGAGAGAAGGATGAATATGTATAATGATTACTTGGAAAATGATTTCAAATCACATGCATGTGCTAGTATAGAAAAAGTAAGGAACCACAAAGGTAGGTGAAAATATAATAGAGTCAACTTACAAAGAGATTGCATTTCAAACTTAGATTAAGGAGATGCTCCATAGTAGAACCATTAGAGCTTAAGGGAGAGTGGGAGAGGTCATTAACAAATAAAACAATATGGAAAATTCAAAGCTCAATTCCATTATTATAAAAAGTATATGCATTATGCTAATGAATGTAGAAAAAAAATTGCAGATCTTAAAAAAAAACTACTAGTTTTATCTTTCGAAGTATTTATGAGTCTATGCGTATTACTTATGATGTTGTCCAAGAGAGAAACAAAGATATTTGGTTGCATGATAGTTGTAGTAACCATATATATTGAAATATAATTTTTTTTGCAAACTTAGATAATTGTCTTAACGGTGAAGTCAAATTGGGTGATGATAGTATTGTTAACGTTTTTCGTAAAGGTGCAATGAGTGTCCTTAGCAAACAAGGGGAAAAGAAAAAAATTCAGATGTTTATTTGTTCTAGGGATTAAAACATAACCTTATGAGTGTTGATAAACTTACCATAAGTGGCTATAGGGTTATTTTAATAAAAATATTTGTACAATCCTAGAAAAATTTCTTGGTAGGAGAATCGTTGTTAGAATTGAGAGGACCAAGAATAGGATGTATCCTTTAACAATGACAGATGCTCATTTTCCCGTAAAGTAACTAGTTGAGATGAGTCTTGGGCATTCAAGCTTTGGTTACTTACATTTTGGAAAACTAAATTTGTTGCAACAAAAGCAATTGATTATAAGTATACCAATCACCCATGAGTTAATTGGTGCCTATGTGAGTTGTATATTAGGAAAATGATGTAGGGATAACTTTCTAGCTAGTGCATCTTACAAGGAAAAGGCATCATTGGAGTTTGTGAACTTAGATTTGTGTGGACCTATGTAAAACCAACCCCTTGGAAGACACTTTTAATTTTTGACATTGATGGATGATTTCAATTGAAAGAGTTGGGTAAATTTTTTTAATCTCAAATCTGAAAATTTTGACAAATTCAAGGAGTTTAAGGGCATGGTTGAAAATTAAAGTGGTTAATATGTTATAATTTTGAGATCTAATTGAGGAGGATAATATGAATCCAATGAGTTTACAACATATTGTAAGTATCATGGAATCAAGAGACAATTCACAACCAGATACATACCATAATAGAATGAAGTAGTAGAAAGGAAGAATAAAATAATTATGAATATGGCTAGAAGTTTGTTGAAAGAAACCAACTTATCCAATGAGTTTTGGGTGAAGTAGTTGCTTGTTTTTATACATTTTGAATGGTTCTCCCATAAACAATGTCAAAAACAGAGGCCACAAGAGGATTGGAGTGGTATAAGTGCAATCATTCACATTTTATGGTGTTTGAATTTGTGGTATATGCTCACATACCTGAATCACTAAGAAGAAAACTATATGACATAAGTGAAAAATGTATTCTCATGAGATATATTGAAAAATCCAAAGCATAAAGGTTGTACAATCTAGTCTATGTAAAGAGTTTATAATCAAGAGAGATTTTAGAGACCAAAGAAGTTGAAGATTGGGATGGAGGTGTAAATAAAACTATGACTATTGAAGTAGTAATTCCTTACAAACAAGTTGCTATAGAAAAACATAGTGAACGAGAAGAACAAAAAGGTACACAATTTAAATCACTTGTTCGAGGGTATCCAACAAGTACTCCAAGAATTCAAGTTTAAGGACAATCACTAAGGCAAACAAGTTAGTCTACTCTTGGTCTTCAATTGAGTAATGATTTGGGCCCTAGAAAGACTAGAAGTCTGCAGGAAATATATGAAGAATTATATAACCATTCAAAATTTGAATTGTTTATAAGATAATTCACATGACGTGACGACACGAGACACAAAGGACACGCAAATACGAGTATTTGACATGAGACACAATGACCTCAGAAACAGGACATGTGGGTACACGTTATATATATATATATATATATTATATATATATATATATAGATTAGAATCTCTAGAGATATGAATCTAAGAAAGAAAACTATATGACATAAGTGAAAAATGTATTCTCATGAGATATATTCAGAAATCCAAAGCATATAGGTTGTACAATCTAGTTATAAAGAGTTTATAATCAAGAGAGATTTTAGAGACCAAAGAAGTTGAAGACTAGAAGTCTGCAGGAAATATATGAAGAATTATATAACCATTCAAACATTTGAATTGTTTATAAGATAAGTCACATGACATGAGGACACGGGAAACAAAGGACATGTAAATATAAGTATTCAACATGAGACAGAATGACCTCAGAGATAGGACGCGTGGTACAGGTTATATATATATATATATATTTATATATATATATAATATATTATATATATATATTATATATATGTATGAAAATATATGTGTGATCCATATTTTTTAGAAATTAGAATATCTATTGATATGAATCTAAGAAGAAAACTATATGACATAAGTGAAAAATTATTTCTCATGAGATATATTGAGAAATCCAAAGCATACAGGTTGTACAATCTAGTCATAAAGAGTTTATAATCAAGAGTGATTTTAGAGACCAAAGAAGTTGAAGCTGGGGATGGAAGTGTAAATAAAACTATGACTATTGAATTAGTAATTCCTTATGGACAAGTGGCTATAGAAAAGTACAATGAATGAGCAGAACAACAACATACACAATTTCAATCACTTGTTCGAGGGTATCCAACAAGTACTCCAAGGATTCAAGTTTAAGGAGAGTCACCAAGGCAAACAAATTAGTCTACTCCTAGTCTTCAATTGAGTAATGATTTTGGCCCTAAAAAGACTAGAAGTCTGTAAGAAATATATGAAGAATTATATAACCATTCAAAATTTGAATTGTTTATAGGATAAGTCACATGACATGAGGACATGAGACACAAAGGACATGTAAATACGAGTATTTGACATCAGACACAATGACCTTAGAAACATGACACATGGTAGACGTTAATATATATATTATACTTATATATTATATATATTATATATAATATAATATATATATAATTATAATATATAAATATTAATATATGTCTGATCCATATTTTTTAGCAAGAATAATATCTATTGATATGAATCTAAGAAGAAAACTATATGACATAAGTGAGAAATGTATTCTCATGAGATATATTGAGAAATCAAAAGCATATAAGTTGTACAATCTAGTCATAAAGAGTTTATAATCAAGAGAGATTTTTTTTTTTTTGTAAACATTGTAGAGCTCTCTGTATTTACTATTTCAGAAAAGTTTTTACATCCATAACCTTTGGTTAGTCACCTGCCCGAAGGAAACCAGGTGACCACCGGTCAGCGTTATAACCATTCCAAAATTTGAATAAGTTCATGAGAAACCATCTACTTCTAGAATGCTTGTCTCTACTATTTTCTCTATATATCATAACATAATTACTTATTTGCTGCATCTAAAACGGAGTTCAAAGACAAAACTCAGACTCTAAACTAATCCTCATTAGAGGATGCTATCTTAACTGAATACTTTGCGTTAGGCCTAAAGCCTTTACCCCAGAGCCTAGGAGCTCACGTCCCTATGTCAGTTTCCATTTAATCTCTGTTAGAGTCTGCTGGATCCTGCCTAGTGTAAGATTATTCCTATAGGTTTGGATCTGTATAGTCACAATATCTTTGAGGATTTCCGCCTGAACTGGGTCTGTCTCCTTGCTCCTTTCCTATTTTTCTAGAACTTCGCCTTCCATGTGTTCTTGGTGAAGAGTCATAGCTCGGGCTACGACGTGTTTCATATCCAGTATTGTTGTAGGGTCTTTTTGAACAGCGATTGCCTACCATTTGACGTCCTTGGGTCCTGCAACATTCCTTCCCATTCTTCCATGGGTAAGTCTCTGCACCTGAGGTTGTTTCTTAAGTCTCTCTCCGAGCTCCAAATTTGGTCTTTGACCTCCTTTGGGTTTCCTTCCATGTAGGAGTCTATGATCTTCTTCATTTGCTCTCCGTCAGACTTCCTGCCCATTTTCTTTCGTTTTATGCTGGTGCCTTCTTCTTTTTTATTCGTCCTCTTACTTTTCCTGGTATCCATTCTTCTTTCCTCTTTGCCTTTAGCTTTCTTTTCTTGTTACTTTTCGTTCTGATTCACAGTCTTGCCCTGTGCTGAGGTGAAATTGTTTTACCGTTCTATGCTTCCCTACCACCTTCTACTCCATCTTGCTGTCTGCTCTTTCGTTCTCACCACCTTTCTCCTTTCTCATCCGCATTCAAAATGCCTGTTTTCGCTTTTCCTTAGGATTTATCCCTTTTTCATTACCCCCTTGAGATTTTACCGCCAGCTGTCCTCCCTTCCCTCCTACCTTGGCACGCCTCCCTTCCCACCTGCCTTGGGATGCTGCCCTCCTATCATGTCCGCCGTCCTTCATTTACATCTTTCCTCTCCCGGCTGCTCTTCTTGTTGGGTCGCTGACTCCGCCTTGCCACTTGGCATTAATTCACTGCCCATCCTTGGATTTGTTGTCCCGCCTCCTCCTCTTCCATTCCTTTCCATCTCTACTGTTGTCCTCTCGGGGGTTATCCTTCCTTTGCCCCCCTCCGTCATCCTACCAGGCTCTGGTCTTATGTCTGTCCTGTGTTGTTCTACTTCTCTCCTGTTCTGTCCTTCTTGCATCTGCTCTTGTCCTTCTCCTCTCCCGTCCATTTCGGTTGAGTTCTGTAGATGCTCACTTTGGCACCTGTCTTGTTCTATCATCCGGATCAATTGTCCCATTTCCTCTTTCTGATGAATCTCTTCCACGCTCACGTCCAATTGCTGCTCTCCTTTCTGGCATCCCCAATTAACAAGGTAATCTGCAGGAGCATTTCCTTTGTGTCTTACATGGGAAGGTATGGTGTAGGCTATCTTCCTCAATTGATGGCTTATTTTTGTTACTATCCATGTCGTCCACCAACTTTTACTCAACTTCTCTGCTAGTACTCCCTGCTGTAGTTGTTTGATTGTTTCTATCACGAGCATCGAGTTGCTTTCTATCTGCAGGCTTTGGTACCCTTCCCTGATAGCTATTTCTAATCCCTTGTTTAGTGCGTCGAATTCTGCCTCATTATTTGAGGCATTTCTACAAATCCATCGCATAGACCCAACGCATTTTCCCTCCATCGTCCCTGAATATCCCTCCTATTCCGACCTCCCCTAGATTGCCTTTTGTCGCGCCATCAAAGTTTAGCTTGGTGAATCCCTGTAGCGGCTTCCTATAGCGGTCTTTGGATCTTGCTTTACCTACCTTATGTTCTCTTCATGTTGTGCATGTAGTGCTTACTTTGATTTGCAGGTGGTTCATAATGCGTGTCTCTGTTGAGTCTATTTTCCAATCTTCATCGTTCCATTTTTCAAGGAATATTGTTTCTCTTATATTCTTTATGGTTTGACTCTATATTTCCTCTTTAGCGTTCTCATCTTCCTTGAATATCACCTGATTTCTTGCCTTCCATAGGTTCCACAGGAGGAATCCTATGAAGAGGTTCCAGGCTCGGTTCAAGATTATGTTACGGTACAACTTTCTCCTCCATTTCTCTACTATTGTAGTTATGCTGCATGTTTTTCTATCACTAATCCCGAAGAGCTGATGATGGTTTTGGCACAGGTTGTTGTTGATGCTACAGGAGTTTGTCAAGTGCTCCATGGTTTCTTCTTGTTCCTGGCATAGGGCACAGCGCGATGGTCCATACGTCCCCCTCCTTCTCAGCTGGTCCCAGGTTAAGGCTTTCCCGTGGAGCAATATCCATGTAAATAACGCCACCTTTGGCCAAGTTTTTATTTGCGAGATTCTATCCCATTTTTTGATGTCTAGGTTACTGGTTCTTCCGGCCTTTATATGATATCCTTCTGTTATCGTAAACATTCCTTTGATACGTTTTCCCCACCTTATTATATCTGAACTGTCTTTGGCTACAATTTTCCTTGTCCCCATTTCATTTTGGTAATTTACCCATTGTTCTGTTTCTAGTGCTTCTTGCCAGTCGTTTTTCATTTTCCATTTTCTCCAGTAACCGTCTTGTTCAGGCAACCAGTAGTTCCTGACTGCATCTTCCTCCACTTGGGTGGTCAATTGTTGAATGTCTTGGAGTCGAGGTTGTTGATTGAGGGTTTCTCGCTGTTGCCACGCCTCTTGCCAGAAGTTTGCTTTTTTGCCCTTCCTAATTTCCCAAAAACTATGTTCTCTTATCAGGTCCCTATTTAACCTTGCTAAGTTTCAGATTGTTGAGCCTTTCTTTTTTGATTGGCTTCATAGTTTTCCTTCAGGTGACCTTGCCATCTCATATTTCTTTTCCCATAACGTTTTCCATAGGTCTTCTCCTCCTTGAATCCACCTCCACCACAGTTTTTCACCCATGACTTGGTTTAATATGTAAGGATACCGCAACCCTAAACCCCCTTTTGCTAAATATTTGCTCAGCCATTTCCATAAAGAGCAGCACCCACTTTTTAGTTTTTCTTGTTCCTTGCCATAGAATGTTTTTGAAAATTTCCACCATTTTCTGGCATATAGTTTTTGGGAGAGCTTGACTGGCCATTTGGTATATTGGCATAGCTTGGAGGACCGACTTCAGGAGGACGAGGTGACTCGGTATGTTTAGTGTTCAGAACGTCCAGTTGTCCATCCTTTTTTGAATTCTCCCTATTAGGGATCCCCAATTCACTATTCTATTCTGTTTGTTGCTCAGCTGTACTCCCAGATATTTGGTAGGGAACTTCCCAATTCTAAACCCCATTGTTCTGGGTAGGAATGCTTGTGAAATCATTGGGTTATTGAAGAAGAAGATTTTTGTTTTATGCTTGTTTATCTCTGTTCCTGATGATTTTGTAAACTCTTCAAGGATTTCTAGTAGTTTCTTCGCTTCCTTAATATTGGCTTGACTATACATCATTACATCATCTACAAATTGTTGATGTGTAATGGTTAATTCTTCTCCCTATAATCTAAGGCCTTTATGTTTCCCACTGCTTACTCTTTCTTTTATTAATCTGGCCAAACCATCAGCTGCTATTATGAATAGGAACGGTGACAATGGGTCCCCCTGTCTGAACCCACGGGACGACTTGAAGGTTTCTGTAGGTGTTCCATTCAGCAGTATAGACATGCTTGGAGTGGATATCATAGACGTTATGCATTCTATCCATCTATCGTTGAACCCATAAGATTTTAGGATTCTCTGGAGGTATTCCTAGCTGAGTTTGTCATAAGCTTTTGCTACGTCGAGTTTAATCATCATTCCTTTGTGTCACGAATTCTTCAGTGAATGGATCGCCTCTTGTGCGACTATGATTCCATCCACTATCTGTCTCCCTTTCACAAACCTTGTTTATTCTTCTGCAAGCAATTCTGGGAGTATTGATTTTAATCTTTTCACCATTATGGTGGTTAGAATTTTGTATATTACATTACATAATGCTATTGGTCTAAAATCGTGGGGTTCATTAGCCTTTTTCTAGCTTCTGTATCAATGCTAGGAAGGTTGCGTTCTATGCTGGGTGCATTCTTTTAGTGCATCTTGATTCTTCCACTGCATTTACAATGTCTTGCTTCATAAAACTCCAGGTTGCTTGGAAGAATTCTACTGTAAATCCATCCGGTCCTGGGGCTTTGTTCTTGGCTAGTGCCTTCACTGTCTCCTCTACCTCTTTTTTAGTGATTACCCTTAGGAGTGCCATGTTTTGCTCCCTACTCACCTTGTTAGGGATGTATTGACTTATTTTTGCTATCTCCTCTTCTCTATTGCTTTGCGTCTCTATCAATATGCCTTTGAAGTGTTGTATTAGTAGTCTTTCCATTTCCTCTTTTTCAGTTAACTTGTTGCCTTGGGTGCCTCTTAGGGAAAAAATTATATTCTGCTGCCTGTGCTGTTCCATGGCTTTGTGGAAGAATTTTGTGTTTCTTTCTCCCTCTTTCAGCCATTGTACTTTTGACTTCTGTCTCCATAGAATTTCCTTCTGGTTTCTTCTTTCCTCCAGTCTATTTAAAACCCCTCCTTCTTCTTGTGCTAGTTCCTCTGTTCTCCCTTCTTCTATTATTTTCTGTGGTATCCTTTTCATATATGTTTGCAGTTTTTCTTGGTCCTTTTGAATATTTCCAAATTCTTCTCTATTCCATTTCTTGATTTTGCCTTTTAACTACTTTAATCTTAATTGGAGTGTGTGCATCTTGTTCCTTCCTTTTATTTCATCCTCACTACTCTGCCACCAGTTCTCCATTTTCTATGAAGGTTAGGTCTCGCAGCCAAAAGGATTCAAACTTGAATGGTCTGTTTTGGTTTTGATTGTTTATAGCAATTTCTAGTTTTATGGGCTAGTGGTCTGATCCTTAACATGGTAGGATAGTTGCTTCATAAAATATGTCTTTCCCAAGAAAGTGTTATGTAGTTAGGAACCTATCCAATCAGTAAGCTATCTGCCTGCTGCCTCCTCTTCTGTTATTCCAGGTGTATTTTCCATTAATGGTTTTTATATCAATCATTTTTAGAGATGCCTATGTTTCCCTAAATCTTTCCATGCCTGCGTCCTCCCATTGCAGTCCTCCGTTCTTTTCCTCTTTTGACGTGATCATATTGAAATTTCCCGCTATCACCCACAGTTTTTCTATGTGCATGTTTCCCAACCGTTGCAGATGTATGAGGAAGTTCTCTATTTCCACCATTATATGGGGTTCATAAACCGCTGAAACTAAGAACCAATCTTTGTGGCCTATCAATCTGAATCTCCCTAAGAGGATCCTCTTCATTCCTATCCAGTAGTCTACAGTGACTTCTATAGGGTTCCACAAGATTGCAATTCCCCCTGCACTACCTTTTGCATCAAGTGTCATGCAGTCATAAGTAGGCTTTATTTTTTTGAGAATCTCCTCCATTTCCCCCCCTGTTATTTTTGTTTCTTGTAGCAGCATAATTTGGGTTTTTCCTCCTTTAATCCCCTTTTCTAGGTATCTCTAATTACCCTTGCTGTTAAGACCCCTAATATTCCAGGATGTAATTATCATTGGGCAGGTGGGGTGGTTTGGTGGAAGACCGCTGAGAGCGATACTACTCGTCCTGTATTAACTAGCATTTCTCCCATAACTTGTATTGTCTCATGAAGATTCTTTCTTCCTCTTTTTTTCCCTCCTTTCCCTTTACTTTGTTGTTCTTGGTTATTTTTAGGTTGTATTCCTAGTTGCACATTCATTCTTGTGTTTCCTTGCTCTTGTTTTTCTTTATATTTTTAGAAGATTTCCTTGTATAATTTTTTATCCTCTTCTAGGATAAATCTCTTGTCGAGATGTCGTCTCCATTTTTCCAAAAGTTTCCTCAGAATTTCTTCTTTTGTTGTTGGGTCTTCCCCCTTGCTGATATCTATTTCCATTACTTCACTTTCCTATTTATCCTCCTTTTCCTGTCCTGCCTTTTCCCTTGTTTCTTTTTGGTTTTTCTATTTAGTGTTGTTCATGTCTTGACTTAGTCTGTTTTCTTGTTTTTTTTCCTCCTAATAGTCCATTACTTGGATCTCTGAATCTTCTTCTTCTACCTGTAGGATTTCAAACCTATTTGCCTTATTTGTTTTGAATGATTGTTTTTTTCTTCCGTCCTTAGGGGTTTCCTTTGTAGGTATTTTCTTGTTTTTTATCTCTTGGAACCCTTCATTATCTTCTGTGCTTTTCTTCTGTTACTTGATCTTTCGTTCTTCCTCCTCGACATTAAGGGGGAATTCCTTATAGAGGTGCCCATATTCATGGCATTTTCTGCATCTAAAAGGGATGTGTTCAGAGTCTAATGCCTACTGCCACACCTCTTCCTGGTATTCCAGTTCTACTGCCCTTGGTAGAGGATTCACGATGTTCATGTATATGCAGATTCATGCATAGGATGTATATCTTCCTTACCTAGTTGATTCAACGATTTTGACGAAGCTACCTATGGTATTCCCTATTCCTTCCAGAATCTCTGGATCCCAAAAATCCATGGGTAATCCAAACAGTCTTACCCACACAGACGCTCCTAGGAATTTTTATTTGTCCGGGTTATAGCATTCCTCCTAGTATCTCATAAATAGACTTGCATTATTATGAAAATATGGACCATTTTCAAACACTTTTTCTTTATCTTGCAAGTTTGAGAAGATTACCGTAAAGAAGCCGCGTGCGCCTAGCTTCAACTCTATGTTGTCGTGGGGTTGCCATTTCTGTTATATCCATATTGTTAGGTCTTTCTCCGACGGCGAGACGCAGATGAAATTTCATATTAATGCATGGTCCTTCATGTAAATTCTATAATGCTCGAGTTTGTTCATAGGAATAAGAAATCTCGGTTTTTCTGTTGTGCACGGTAAGCATTTTTCTTTGCTTCCTGCCTGCCATCTTGCTCCAAGGACTGGTCTTGGTGTCCTCTTCTCTTCCTCCAGTTTGTTGTTGCTTGTTCCCTCGCCTGCTGTTGCATCTTTGTAGGAGGGTATCTCTCCCCTCTTGACTTCCTCTATCATTTATGTGCCTCTTGTCCTCTTTGTTTTCCGTGCCTGTCTGCTTGTTTTCGAGGTTTTCTGTGCCACCTACCTCATGGCCACGTGACCATTAGGGTTGTAGAGCTCCAAGAACCCCTCATCGTTTTTTATAATCAAGAGAGATTTTAGAGACCAAAGAAGTTTAAGATTAGAAGTTTGTAGGAAATATATGAAGAATTATATAACCATTCAAAAATTTGAATTGTTTATAGGATAAGTCACATGACATGAGGACACGAGAAACACAGGACATGTAAATACAAGTATTTGACACGAGACATATCAGCCTCAGAAACAAGACACGTGGTACACGTTATATATATATATATATATATATTATTGAAATATAGCGTCTGATCCATATTTTTTAGAAATTAGAATATCTATTGATATGAATCTAAGAAGAAAACTATATGACATAAGTGAAAAATGTATTCTCATGAGATATATTGAGAAATCCAAAGCATATAGGTTGTACAATCTAGTCATAAAGGGTTTATAATCAAGAGAGATTTTAAAGACCAAAGAAGTTGATGCTTAGGATGTAAGTGTAAATAAAACGATGACTATTGAATTAGTAATTCCTTATGGACAAGTTGCTATAGAAAAACACAACCAATAAGCAGAACAACAACGTACACAATTTCAATCACTTATTCAAGGGTATCCAACAAGTACTCCAAGAATTCAAGTTTAAGGAGTCACCAAGGGAAGCAAGTTAGCCTACTCCTAGTCTTCAATTGAGTAATGATTTTGGCCCTATAAAGACTGGAAGAATTATATAACCATTCAAAATTTAAATTGTTTATAGGATAAGTCACATGACATGAGGACACAAGACACAAAGGACATGTAAATACGAGTATTCGACATGAGACACAACGACCTCAAAAACAAGACACGTGGTGTATATATATATATATATATATATTGTGTGTGTGTGTGATCCATATTTTTTAGAAACTATAATATCTATAGATATCAATTGTAATGATATCTATTTAGTATTTACAATTTTACAATTTTAGAACTGGTTATTTAATTGATTTACTACATCAGTAATGTTCACAGTGTAATGATCATTGCTCATGTCATTAACAATTATTCAAGCACATAAGAAACTAGAAATTTAGAATATCATGATTGGTAAAATAAAATTGCATATTTGTCATTATCAAAATCATATTGTATTTACATAGATACGAGGAAATGCCACTGGAAAATGAAAAATAGAGTAAATACAAAACATGTAGGAATATCATATCAACGACCTCAGAAACAAGACACGTGGTATATATATATATATATATATATATAATATATATATATATGTGTGTGTGTGTGTGTGGTGTGTGTGTGTGTGAGAGAGAGAGATCCATATTTTTTAGAATTAGAATATCTATAGATATCAATTGTGATGATATCTATTTAGTAATTTACTAATTTAGTATTTACAATTTTACAATTTTAGAACTGGTTATTTTATTGATTTACTACATCAGTAATGTTCACAGTGTAATGATCATTGCTTATGTCATTAACAATTATTCAAGCACATAAGAAACTAGAAATTTAGAATATCATGATTGGTAAAATAAAATTGCATATTTGTCATTATCAAAATCATATTGTATTTACATAGATACGAGGAAATGCCACTGGAAAATGAAAAATAAAGTAAATACAAAACATGTAGGAATATCATATATTGTGAGTGGTACTAGTCATGACTCTATCAGTAGTCCAAATCCTCATGTCATAATGACCATCACTACCATTGCCATCTGACTCTGCTCCATCCTCCTTTATGCCCAATCCAACATCTCTTGCAGCATTTGTTGGTGTGGAGGATGACCCCTCAAGAGACTCATCATAAAAAGTGGACTGGATTAAGCACTGGGTCATTAAGATCCATTTTGGTTAATGTATCACGAACAAACACAAAATTGACAAAGAAAATGAAAAAAAATTAAGATGCAATGCTTTTTACATTAGGATTTTAGTTGGACACATTTCTTACAATCCGAACATATTAGGGAACGTGTCTGATATGGCCCAAACACGTGTCTTGATTTTAGGACACGTTAAAAAACATTTCAGACGTGTTTTGTGTCTTATCATGTTCAACAAGCGAAATATGAGACATCGGACCCCTGGGGACATGTCGTGTGACTTAGTTTAAATGTCAACCAATGTGTTTCAAAGAAGCTGACAAAGAAGAGATATGGTCCAATCCATGTGGATTAAGCAGTGGGTCATTAAGATCCATGTTGGCTAATGTATCACGAACAAACACAAAATTGACAAAGAAAATGAAAAAAAATCAAGACGTAATGCTTTCTACATTGGTATTTTAGTTGGACACATTTCTTACAATCTGAACATATTAGGGAATGTGTCTGATACGCCCCAAACACGTATCTTGATTTTAGGACACGTTAAAAAACATTTCAGACGTGTTTTATGTGTCTTATCATGTTCAACAAGCGAAATATGAGACATGGGACCCCTGGGGCATGCCGTGTGACTTAGTTTAAATGTCAACCAATGTGTTTCAAAGACGTTTCCAAAGAAGAGAAATGGTCAAATCCATGAATGAGGAGATAGATTTTATAGACAAGAATAATACATGTGATTTTGTGGATTAACTAGCAGTTTAGGAAAGTATGGTGTGAAATGTGTTTACAAAGCCAAATTTAATGGAAGCGGTGAAGTTGAAAGATACAAGGAAAGATTAGTAGCAAAGGGGCTTGCACAATAAATTAGAATTTATTTTGGATAAACTTTTCCACTACTGGCCAAAGTAGATACAATAAGGACAATCTTAGCAATAGTTGTTCAAAAAAAGGGAAGGTATACCAGATGGATGTGAAAACTACATTCTTAAATTCCATTTTATAAGAAGTTTATGTGTAACAACCGCTAGGGTATGAGATAGAAAGACATAAAAATAAGGTATACATGTCGAAAAAAGCTCGTTATGGGCTCAAGCAAGCTCTAAGAGTTTGGTTTTGTAGAGAGACTCTTCTCTGATCAATCAAGGATTTAATAGAAACAATAGTGAAATCACTCTATATACAAAGGTAAATCATTGAGGGGAAATTCTAATTATTTGTTTATATGTTGATGATATGATTTACACTAGAAACCTATTGCTAGATTAGTTTAAATCAATATCAAAACAAGAGTTGGAGATGATAGATTTGGGCTCGATGAAGTACTTCCATTGAATAGAAGTAACTCAGTTAGATTTTGCAATATTTATATGTCAAACAAAATGTGCATTGGATGTGAGGAAAAGAATTCGAATGATGAACTGCAAGGCATCACCCACATGATAGCAACGGGAACAAAGCTCAAAAAAAATGATGAAGGTTCAAATGTAGATCCTACATTATTCAAGAGATTGGTTGGTAGTCTCATGTATCTCATTGCTACTAGACCAAGCATTATGTTTGCAATCAGTATGAGTTCCAAGTTTATGGAGACACTAAAGAAATGTATTAGCAAGTTGGAAAAGGAATTTTTAGATACATTGCAAAAATAACACAATATGGTATTCTATATTCAAACATTAAAGACAATTCCTTTATTGGCTACACTGACCGTGACAATGACCGTAAGCAGCCCAAATGATAGAAAGAGTACTTCAGTGTGTGACTTTCATCATGGTTTAGCTGCGGTTTTATGGGTATCCAAGAAGCAACCCATTGTAATGTCATCATAAACAAAAGCTAAGTTTGTAGTAACAATAGTACCATCTTGGCAAACAGTTTGCTTACAAAAAGTATTGGATGATCTTTAATAACTACAAGAAGGGCTAACTTCATATTATTGTGGTCACAATTCAACTATAGCTATGTCTAAGAATAATGTTTTACACCAAAATAAATGTATATAGATATGAGCTATCATTTTATAAAAGAGTTGTAAACTATGGTGATATATTTAGAACTTTGTAAGCCAAAAAACCAGTTGGTTGATATATATACAAAACTATTAGTAAGAGATGTTTTTGAATTTCATAAATAAAATTTAAGTGTTGCAAATATTGAAGCATTCAACTATGCTAAACACTGAATATAAGAATATTGTAAGTAAACCTACAATTATAAATTTTTTTAGAGCTAACTTAATTAAATTTAAATTTTTTATTATAAAAAGCTCCAGAAAAGTGGCTAAAAATATATTCTCTAACTTTTTATTGAAAGATTTCTGCAAAATAAGAAAATATAAATCTATTTGATTTGTAAAACCAATCAAAACTAAATTTGATAACTTTTTATTGAAAGATTTCTGCAAAATAAGAAAATATGAATCTATTTGATTTGTAAAACCAATCAAAACTAAATTTGATATCTAAATTTATGTGTCATAATCATATGAAGTAGGATTGTATTAAAAAAACAGAACAACCTATGCTTTTATGTGTATGTTTTTATTAAGAACATAACGTGTAGCTGTAATTCTGTTCCTTTCGTAAGAGGAACCTCGGTAGATGATCCTTGTTGTGTACTTATTCAATATTTTAACATTGAGTCAATTATAGATAATATGATCGTAGATAGAATGGATAAATATAATTTATGTTAGCAATTATGTATATTTATGTTTGATGCATCAAACATTATTATTAAGTGAAATTGTTAAGCATTGTTATGGTGTACTTATTTGATATTTTAATTTTGAGTTAATTATAGATTATATGATTGGAGATCAATATAATTTATATTAGTAATGTATATTTATGTGTGATGCATCACAAATTGTTATGAAGTGAGATTGTTAAGCATTTGGTTGTTAGGAGCACATTATAATTTTTTTGCAAAGTATATTTTTTAAATTAATGTGTGTATTAGAAGTATTTGGTTGGGTAAGAAGGATAGTTATGATGGAAGGATAGTATTTTTTTAATATGGTAGCACCTCTTTGTGGTAGATTTTATGATTTTGATATATTATGGATGGATGTAAAGATATAGATGTATTTTGATATACATTAAAAAGGTTTAATTGTTATTATAAAATATGGATTTAATAATTATTGTAATTCCATTTTGTTTGTTATTTATTTTATTAATATAATAAGTTGTTATTATGTAAAATAATTTAAGATATTTACAATTAATAAAAAGATAGCTATCATGAATAATTAATTAATTGTATTGGAATATAATACTAACACATTGTCTTTAAGCAAAAACACAAATAAGAATAGTTCGTATCAACTATGGTCATGTACAAAATAGTATTCCACCTATAAATAAAAGTAGAAAACATAGTAGAAGAAGACGTCTCCAAATGGGAAAAAGATGCCAGCTTTGGAAGGGGCAATGAAACTGATCGTAGGATGAAAGTTAAGAAGTATAACACAAAATTAAGAAACATATGATATTCAGTTGTAGAGTTACAAGAATGGAAAAAACCAATAACCACTATACAATGATTCAGAGAAATAGTTATTATTGAAGAATAATAATAAATGCTTCCAACAGAAGCATCAACCATCAACTGAGCAAATGAAGTTTGTTGGAAAGGGGCAATAGAACTGAAACTAAATATCTTAGGATGAAATTTAGTAAGTATGACACAAAATTAAGAAACATGTGATATTCAGTTGAAGAGTTACATGAATGGAAAAAACCAATAACCACTGCATAATGATTCACAAAAATAGGTATTATTGAAAAATAATAATAAATATTTCCAACAAAAGCATCATCTATCTACTAAGCAATGAAGTTTGTAGGAATTAAAGTTTCCAAACATAAAGTATATCCAAAAGTCTAAATAGTGCCCATATAATAGTAGATGATCCATTTAGATTTAAAAAAAACAAATTTCAAACTTCTCCATGAAAGAGAGTGACTCTTTGAAATGAATCAAGATACAAAATTTCTTAAGAGTTACTCATGTCCAATCAGCAAATGAATCATAAAATGAGTATCTTATGGATAGGGGTGCATGGTTATGCATAGAAATAGCTAGATATCTTAGAAGATAGTTTTTGTAGAGTAAAATGGTGAAGGACAAATAATCATGGGAGCAAGCATTGCATACCATTTTGAAAATGTTGAAATAGGCTGTGGAATATGATGGCAATGGGTATCATAAATAAAGATAAAATATGGAAGTGGTAGTTGAAAGTGACAAATACTTAAAAAATGTTAACTCAAAAACAATTATGTAAAAGGCACTTTAAAGTGGTTAGGTCATGGAAATAAATGCCCAATAACACTAAATTATTTACAAAATGACCCAAAACCAATTATTCAAAAATGCTGCTTAATATTAATTTTAATATTAATATTAATAAAAATAAAAATAAAAATTAATCATAAACAATAATAATAACCATAAATCTAGACAAACTTCAACTACTACAAAGTAAATCTACAAATACCTGATAATATTTATATAACATTTGAATAAGTAATTCCAAATCCATTATTGAAGAGAATTATCAACCATCATAAACAATAACTATAATTCACCATATGAATCTCTACAAATAAGTACTTAGTACAAAGGAAAAAGCAATTCTATTAACATGAAAATAAAAATCTAAAAAAAAATCTAATGAAGGGACATAGATTTTAACACCATTGAAATTATAAAGGGGCTACATGTCTGAAGGGCGTTGTTTTGGTCTAATTTGAGGCAGATTTGAACCCTAAACCAAACTGTAGGGTCAAATTGAAGCCATGATACTACTGCACTATGACAAATTCCCCATCACTTCGATCTCTTATTCGAAGGATTCCTTTTAAAATGCCCCATAGTGCAATTTCGAATGCATGACAATGTGTGGAAGCACAATATGAGTCACCATATGTATTCGACTACAATCTAAGATGGCAAGACCTGCTTTGAAGGCAGATTAAAGGATCACAATTTGAACTTGAGAGACCGTGTGTAAGTTGCAATTATGGATTTACAATGTAGAATATGAAATGAATTATTTCAACCCAATTGAGAAGCCAACAATAATATGAAGAAAAAATACATAAAAAAAGGATAAAACAATTAAAAAAAACAGTTACTGTGTGAGCTAAGAAATGTTGCAAATCTCATATATTAATTCAGCTATTAACTACATTCTTATATAGTAAAACTATTACTAAAATCAACTCTGAAACAAATCTACTGACATTACAACTAATTTACAGCACTTTCCAGCGGTGACCACCCTAACAATCTACTGCTTTAATTTTGCAGTGAACACAAAATCTGCTGGCTACTTTGTCAGCATTTTACATAACTAATTAAGCATTATTCCCAACACTCCCCCTTAATGATTAATGAGGATTTACTATCTTATCTTGTACTACCAAAAACTGATCTTTTGCAACTGCTTTAGTGAAGATATTTGCTAGTTGATGTTGAGTATTTATATGCTTTAATTCAATATCCTTTTTCTGCACCAAATGTCTAATGAAGTGATATTTCAGGTCAAAATGTTTTGTCCTACTGTGATGAACTGGATTCTCTGCTAACTTGATGGCACTTACATTATCACAATAAATCACTGTAGGTTGAACTTGTTTTTCTCCAATTTCTTCCAAAATTTTTCTAAGCCAAAGAGCTTGTGTACTTGCTGAGGTAACTGCAACATACTCCGCTTCTGTGGATGAGAGGGAAACAATGCTTTGTTTTTTTGAGCTCCATGTAATCAAATCAGAACCAAAAGGGAAACAATTTCCAGATGTGGACTTACGGTCATCAAGACTACCTCCCCAATTTGAATTACTAAATCCAACAAGATTGAACTTTTCAGAAGAGTAGTAATGAATACCAAAATTTAGAGTGCCTTTCACATACCTTAAAATCCTCTTGGTTGCCTTCATATGTATTTCAGATGGATTTGTCATATATCTTGAAACAAGTGAAACTGAATATGTAATATCAGGCCTTGTGTGGGTTAGAAATATCAAGCTCCCCAGAATACTTCTGTAAGTTTTCTCATCAACTAAATCAACACCATCATCTCTACATAACACCTCTCCATGAGCACTTGGAGTAGGGTATGGATGACAATCAAGCATATCAAATTTATTTAGCATATCATGTGCATACTTTGTCTCACAAATGAAAATCTCATCCTTACTTTGATAAACCTCCATTCCCAGAAAATATTTCATGATGCCTAGATCTTTCATCTCAAATTCATTCATCATATCAGCTTTGAATTTATCATTCATTTTAGAATTACTACAATATACAATAGATCATCAACATACAAACTTATGATTAAAATATCAATACCTTCTTGTTTGTAGTAAAGGGTAGGATCATTCTTACTTCTATGGAAGCCATTTTCCTGAAAGTATCCATCAATCCTTGCATACCACGCTCTTGGTGCTTGCTTAAGGCCATACAAAGCCTTCTTCAACTTGTAGACATTATTCTCCTTTCCTTCCACTTCAAAACCTTGTGGCTGCTCCACATATACTTCCTCGTCTAAGTACCCATTCAAGAAGGCACTTTTCACATCCATATGATGTATGCTCCACTTTTTATGAGCTGCTAATCAAATCAACATTCTAATGGTCTCTTGTCTTGCTACTGGTGCAAATGTCTCTTCATAATCAATTCCATACTTCTCTGTGAATCCTTTAGCAACTAATCTTGCTTTGTGTCTTTCAACACTCCCATCACTATTAAATTTAGCCTTGTAGACCCATTTGGTGCCAATCTTTTTCTTGTCATGTGGAAGTTCTGTAAACATCCAAGTGTCATTTCTTTGAATGGAATCCATCTCTTCTTGCATGGCTTGCATCCAAACTTTATTAGTACATGCATCTTCAAAACATGTTGGTTCAAATTCAACCTTCTAATAACAAAATTGACTATCTCACCTATTGGGCTTTCTTCATGTGCTTGATTTGCACTCCTCTCATAAATATCACTTAATCTTCTTACCTTCCTTGTAGAACTTGGAGAAGAAGTTGGACTTGAACTTGATGTTGAAGAAATTGATGAAAAGCTGCTTGGTGGAGTTAAGCCACTAGTTACAAAAACATTAGTTGGCTGCTCATGATCATTATCAACAATTATATCATCATTCAAAACAGATTTTGTCTTCTCAGCATGGCCTTTTTGATGACCATAAACTCCCCCTTCATAAAAAATTACATCTTTGAGACAATAAGCTTGTTAGTTAGAGGATTATACAATTTATAAGCCTTGCTTGTCTCACTATACCCAATAAAAATGCATAACTCACTCTTTGCATCTAACTTTTTTCTATTTTGATCAGGTACATGCACATAAGCCAAAAAAACAAAAACTTTGAAATGATTAACATTAGGCTTTTTTCCATACCAAGCTTCATAAGGAGTCATATTTTCCAGTGCACTGGTGGGGCTACAGTTGAGGATGTATACTGCTATTGTTAGGCCCCTATACTACTAGTGTCACTCCTTATTGTTATTAGTACAAACCACTTATTATATTGATGTACCCATGTAGTGCCCATATTGTTACTATTGTGCCCCATAGAAGCCCACTATTATTATT
>APFE031601561.1:26893-55287 GCA_000404065.3 Pinus taeda | reverse complement strand
GTTGCCCCCTCGAAGAGGCTGAATTCTAAGGCGTTGATCTATCTTTTCTATCTTTTCTTGAGCTGGTTTCATAACAGCTGTAGCAACTACATCTCTCCAATAAGAGTTGCTCAATCCCTTAGTTTGTAGCATGCATCTTTCCATTTCAACCACAGTACGATTTTTTCTTTCAGCCATGCCATTCTGCTGGGGTGTGTATGCTGTAGTACGCTGCCTCCTGATGCCATTCATATCACAATAACTCTGGAAAGCTTTTGAGCAGAATTCCTCTCCACGGTCAGTCCGCAAACATTTGATCTTGCACCCTCTCTCATTTTCTACAAGGGCTTTGAACTTCTTGAATGTATCTAGGGCTTCACTTTTGGCCTTCAAAAAATATACCCAACAATTTCGAGAGTAATCATCAATAAAAGTGATGAAATATGATGACTTACTCAAACTCTTAGTCTGCATAGGACCACATATGTCTGAATGAACAAGCTGAAGTGGGTGATGAGCTCTCCATGCACTACCCTTTGGAAACCTTTCCTTTACATGCTTTCCTTTAGCACATCCTTCGCAAACCTCCTTATGCTCTTCTACCTTGGGCAAACCAGAAACTAATGCATGTGAGGTTAGAAACTTCAAACTCTGAAAATTTAAATTCCCATACCTGAGATGCCATAACCAACTTGAATCCTCATAAGCCATATTAGCAAGATCGTTGTTATGTTCATCAAACCTCAAGGGAAACATCCTATTTCTTGTCATAGGCACAACAGTGATCACCCTATTTCCCTTATTCTTATCATAGATAGTACATGTCTTATTTTCAAATACTACTTTATAATTGTTTTCACAGAGCTACCCAACACTCAACAAATTATGCTTCAATTGTGGAGTATAATAAATGTCATGAATACTCTTTATACCTTCTTTTGTTTGGACCTCCATAACTCCTTTGGCAACAACCTCCAATGACTCATCATCACCAAGCTGGATCTTGGATTTGAAACTTCCATCCTTTGCTGAAAACAACTTCTCATTCCCTGTCATATGGTTAGAGCATCCAAAATCTAGGTACCAAACATCTTTACTAGTATTTTCACCTTTTACATAAGATAAAAATAAGTGATCTGGAGGATACTCACCACTTTCTTGAGCCTAATTAGCATTTTTACCTTATTTCAATCTGCATTCTCTTTCAAAGAGACCATACCTGTTACAATGGTAACATTGAACATTTTTTTTTATCAAATCTACCTCTACCTCTTCCTGTGAAACTACCTCTTCCACTTGAGCCACCTCTTCCTCTACCTCTTGAATAATTTTGGCTTTGCCATTTACCTTAACCTTGATGGATTTTGGTACTGCTGCTACTTGCATCTTCATTCTTTGTAATTTGTAATTTAGAGGAAAAAGCTTTCTCTGCAGCTTCAAAAGTTTCCTTCAATCTTTCTTCATGCGACATCAAATATCCAACCAATTCATCAAACTGTAGTTTTGTTAAATCCTTCCTTTCTTCCATGATTATTGCAACATGATTCCATCTACATGTTAAAGATCTCAATACTTTTTTAATTAAAACTTCATTACTTACAACTTCTCCAAGTGTAGCCATTTTATTGACCACATCTTTGACTCTCACACAATAGTCACTGATACTTTCAGCGTCTTGCATCTTCAAATTCTCGAACTCTCGCTTCAATGTTTGAAGCTTGACCACCTTAACTTGATCACTACCTTGGTAAGCTTCTTCACTTTTTGCTCCTGATATTCTTGGAAATAAGCTCTTATCAAGAACTATCTGAATGTAAAACAAAGCTTGAGCATTCTTCTTCCTTGCTTTCTTTCTTGTTGTTCTTTCATTGGCTATAAGATCATTCCAATCAACGGGCTCCTCATATCCCGATTCAACAATCTCCCACAAATCTTTTCCAATCAAAAAGTTTAGCATCTTAATGCACCAATAATCATAATCGTTTTCCATCAAATTCTGGAACTAGCATCTCCTTAGAACCCAAGAGAATTTTACCTGCTCTGGTACCACTTGTAGAATATGAAATGAATTATTTCAACCCAATTGAGAAGCCAATAGTACTCTGAAGAAAAAATACATAAAAAAAAAGATAAAACAATTAAAAAACACAGAGCTAAGAAATGTTGCAAATCTCATATATTAATTCAACTATTAACTACATTCTTATATAGTAAAACTATTACTAAAATCAACTCTGAAACAAATCTACTTACATTACAGCTAATTTACAACACTTTCCAACAATGACCACCCTAACAATCCGCTGCTTTAATTTTGCACTGAACACAAAATCTGCTGGCTACTTTGTCAGCGTTTTACATAACTAATTAAACATTATTCCCAACCTACAGATCTTTAATAAGAGAGAATCTTAAGTGAGGCTCTACACAACGATCTAAGAAGCCACAATAAGAGAGAACCGTTAAGTGACGCTCTACACAACGATCTAAAAAGCCACAAAGGAGAAACGATGTTTGGATAGCAGGTCTCGACAGCGATCTGCCTGTACTGTTGATGGTTTACGTGCATATGAACCACAAACCACTTTTTGAAAAAAAAAATAAAAAAAAAATCCACAAATTTGTAATTTCCAGTGTAACAATAAAAGCAGGACTGGATTTGAGAAAGTTGGTGGCCACATCAAGGCTGACAAAGGGCTTGCCTAACTATTTAATAGAGTACGTGATCTTGCGTCGGTCTGGAACTCCTAAATCTCTCATTCCTAATTCCTTTACATTCCAAAGATTCTATCTCTCATCTTCCCTATATTCATCTATATCAAATTACACTGCATATTGCTCAAAATAAACAAAATTTACAGCATGTGAATCCAACATCTTATCACCCAAAATGCCTATAGCATAGTTTCGCTTGTGTTGCCAGATCATAACATCTGTAGTCTCCTATGTATAATTAATGCACCTAGCATTTTTCATTACTCTCTGAATAAAAGCTGCCAAATGAATCTTTCCAGTTTCCTTTGTGATGCCACTCTCTGAGAGTAGATAGATGATCTGATTTTGTTATCTATATATGTGACCAAAATCTAAAAGAGTTTGTATAACTATTTAAGCTAATGCCACAGA
This sequence comes from Pinus taeda, assembly GCA_000404065.3. NCBI lineage: Eukaryota > Viridiplantae > Streptophyta > Pinopsida > Pinales > Pinaceae > Pinus > Pinus taeda. The sequence continues at coordinate 52,182 of APFE031601561.1, read as the reverse complement.
TTTCAAAGAGGTTATTTAACTATTTAAGGTAATGTCACAGAATACGAAGAGGTTGTCTAACTATTTTAGATCTCGGAGTTTTGAGCTCCAGGTATTTTTTCGTCGATTTTGGAGTTTTGAGCTCAGGGTTGGAATTCTGAGTAATTTTTATTTTTAATTTTAATTTTTTAGAATTTAGAAAATTTTCATGAATAGTTAGAATTATGTAAATTTAGAAATCAAATTTGTGTTTCTAATTAATTTTTTTTTATTGAATTTCAAATAAATTTGAAAAACAAAATATCATCCAAAAACTTCATAACATAAAACTGAAACAGTTAGACTAGGAAAATCAGAATCAGATCTGAGTATTGAGAGGGATTGATTGATTTGCAACAGAGGTTACACACTGCTGTGGAGGAAGAGAACCACAAGAGAACTGCTATTGGAGAGATACTGCGCAGTTAACCAGGACCCCAAGGAAGGCCAACTCACAATGTTGTAGAAATAACTTACAAAATTAAATGTATTGGACGAAATCACGGATCCGGCAACAAGCGCTGAGAGTCAAAGCCACAAAACTTACATGCCAAAGTTACTTAAAAGGCTTGACCTCCAATGATAAGAACAGGAAGCTGAGAATTATGTTCTCACACAAGCAAGCAACGCAGGAAGCGTGCTCTCGCATCTAATCTTTCCCTTAAATGACCTCTATAACAATGGGGAGAAGTCAGTGTTAAGAAATGATAACTATTACACCTGAAACAGGACATATATTATCACGCAGATAACATCACAGCTGGACAAGACAGTAGAATGAGTACATAAACTTAAAATTAACACCAACACTAGTCGGCTGCATGTGAAAAAAATAGTAACAAAATTGACAATCTTCCTCTCAATTATATTTTTCAAAGTAATTTGTGTATAAGAAGATTCGTTACATGCCTTGTTGATTCGAAAGCATGACGCTGATGAGTTGGAAGAGTACTGAGGCACTTTGGGTCCTGCGAACCGAAAGAGTTCACACCATGTGGGCCGGAGAGTCGGCAAAATCAGTTCTTATGAATTTGCTATTCAAATAGATATTTTGTTGAAAAACTTGTAAAAAAAGGCCAGCCATGTCGTATAATTTTTGTGTCAAGACTTGAAGAAATCTTGGAAAGTAGTGAACGTGTTCTACTGTTTAGGGGCACGGAGCAATTTCTTTGTACAGGTTAGATCTTCATTTCTCTAATCACATTGACAAGAAAGGCCATTTTTTAAGCATGTGTCCTTAGTTGTATGCCATGGATTTGGGCAGTTCATATAAGTTATTATGTCTTGGATTTGTGAAAATCTTACAAGTTATTATGCCTGGTAGATAGAAAGTTATTTCATAATTTGAGACTTGCATAGCTGACAAAAGGTAGTTTTTCAACTGTGGGATTGGGCTTCAGAGTTTTTTGTTATGTTTGCGTAACTGTTATCCTAAATCATACTTTATTGTCCTAACAAACAAACAAACCCTGCAGATCAAGGTGACGAAAGAGGAGATGGAGCAGCATCATCAGAAGAGGAAGACGGTAGTGGAGGTGAAGTGGAGTTTCATGAGGTAGATCCCCATGCAGAAGACCGGGAATTAAAAGATCAACTCTTGCGCAAGTATAGTGGGTACTTGAGCAGTCTCAAGCAAGAATTTCTTAAGAAGAAAAAGAAAGGCAAACTCCCCAAGGAAGCAAGGCAAAAGTTGTTGGATTGGTGGACCAGAAACTATAAGTGGCCATATCCTTCGGTATAATTTATTTATGATCTGACCAAGTATTCTTAAATGTGAGCAATGTAGGCTGTGTACTTTATCTTTTTGACAGAGATAACCGATTTTTCTATGCAGGAAAGTCAAAAGATAGCATTGGCAGAATCTACCGGGCTGGATCAGAAGCAAATAAATAACTGGTTTATAAATCAGCGCAAGCGACATTGGAAACCATCTGAAGAGATGCAGTTCGTGGTTATGGATAGTCCTAATCCTCACAACGCTGCTTTTTTCCTGGAGGGACATCTCAGGACAGATGGAACTGCCTTTTCAATGGATTGTTGAAGTTAAACCCATTTTTGAGGCAAACACCAGTTTTAGTGCAATGCTGTAGATTTGTCTGACTCATCTTTTATATGTATAGCTGGATCTCTAAAATGGGCCATGTTTCATAACTTGCTAGATATGAGTACAACAAATGTACTAAATATGTTAGCATATAATGCAAGCGTACTCTTAGCTAATCATATATTAAAAATATGAAAATACAGTGTCCTCTTGATTCTGGAAGTTCATTTTCTAATTGTGTATAAGTTATTATTGTTATTGAATTCGAGACATTTTGAAAGCACGAATATTTGTTTGTTAGATGAACTTTGAAGGCAGAATCGCCCATTTGACAATGTGTGAAAACCCTAAAAGCACTTTTCTTCTATCAAGCTCAACAGTCCATTGGAGACCGTCAAAATCCTAGAATTCCAGTTGTTCTTATGGGAAGTTTCTAGTTTATTTTATCTGCGTGCATATGGTTTTTGACAGTAGGTTAGACTTGACAGGACTAGCAAGTTGGATTCTGAAAGTAACTATATATAGTGGGTTAGACTTGACAGGACTAGCAAGTTGGATTCTGAAAGTAACTATATATACTGGGTTAGACTTGACAGGACTAGCAAGTTGGATTCTGAAAGTAACTGTATGTAGTTCTTTAGAGTTTGTTGAAGACTAGTCAGTTGGGTTCTGACATCGAGATGGTCATAGAACAGTAATATTTACAACATAAAGATATAATGTGTTCATCCAGGGTAAGTTGTCAACATCATGGAGTAATGGGTACAAACAATGTAATGGGTTAAACTGGGAGGCGTTTATTATTGTATAAATGATCAAAGAAGCTGACAATTGAGACTGATCTTATCATGTGTGAGAGCAAATGAGACAGAGGCACTTCAAAAAATGAACACGGTTACTTTTATACTTTGTAAATGAATACGGATATGGAATTTTTTTAATTAAATCCGTCACGATCTGTTTATTCTGTTCAGTATTGTCTATGGGTATGGGTGTAAATAAAAATGGTGCAGTTTAACTGTTTTGTAGTTGAGTTTTTGTTCGATTGAATTTTGTCATGTAAATTTTGGAGTGTAATTTTTAATTTGCACGAGTGTAGTTTCTAAAAATGAGAAATTCAAATTATAAATTATAATCTCATTATGTGTAATCTTAACCAATCATTAACTAAGTATAATTAAAACTTACAATTTCAACAAAATAATTAACCGATTATAATTCTAACTTACAATTTCAACAAAATACTTAGCAGATTATAATTCTAGCAGATTCTTATCAAATTTTGAATAAAAATAACCCCCATACACATATATAATACAGAAGAGTTAGACTAGGCGTTGTGGACGACATGGACTTACATACCGTATTGCAGAAGGAAAAAGAAGAGTTGAAATGTTTTATCTTTGCTGGATTCCATTTACGAACTAGTGCGACTTTCAAAACAGTCAGCGAACGGTCAGTTATTTACGAGCTAAGCCAATTTCCATTACCAATGTAAATGAAGGTATGCAGCTTACTTTGTAATTTGTTACTGTCGATAATTCTTGCTGTTTCTTTAGACAGAGATGTTCAAAATGTTTTGTTTGGCATTTTTTTCCCTCTGCATGCAACGCAGGTTCTCCACCAACAATGCCAACCGGACCAAACTAAAGTAGCATAGTTTGCACCAGATTGGTTCTCACAGGAAAATTGAAAGATAACCGCGTTTTATTCTATCGCTATGTTCTGATTATGAATATGAATATATACCTGCAGGTCATTTTTGGAAATCAAATAAGTAAATTCGGACTGCAGGGAAAACTCTGTAAGTAGTCTGACATAAATTACGGATTTGGCGAGCACGAGGTCTAAGCTTTGAAAAGTTCGTAGATTTTTATAACGCAGTAAATATAGAAAATACTATGTTGGGTAATGTTTGAAAGGCGGAAACCAATGTTGCACGGACCTGGTGCAAGTTTGAAAGGCGGAAAGCAATGTGCAAGTTTACGGAACCTAATTTGCCGACAGTTGTCCCATCTATTTTTTCGTCGAGGATTATCAAAATCGTCGCTGTAAATTTCATTTTCACCATAATTTGGCGTAGCCAAAAATTCAGTCTACCAGTGTTTTGGGGCTGGCTTTCTTTCTATTTTCAAGGTTTTGAGTGGAGTGAGAAAATAATGGCAGGTCTAGCTAGAGGTTTTTTTAAAAATGTTTTCAGTTTTTTCATCGAGGATTATGAAAATCGTCGCTGTAAATTTCATTTTCACCATAATTTGGCGTAGCTATAAATTCAATCTACCGGTGTTTTGGGGCTGGCTTTCTTTCTATTTTTAAGGTTTGGAGTGGAGTGAAAAAATAATGGCATGGTACTATGAGGGTTCTTTTCAAATGTTTTCAGTTGAGTGAGAAAATAATGACATATTTTGCATTTATTTTTGGTATCAATATTGTAAAACAATTTTTTTTTAATGTATTATTTAAATTGGATTTATTGTATATATAGATTCAATAATTTTAAAAACATCTATTTATAATTGTAACAAATTTAACTTATGCTTCCAACAAATTTCGAGCGAATTAAACAGCCAAAAAAAACTCCAAAATATGTAGCAGATAGACCACGGGTCAAAGAACCAACATTTATTTGTATTTTATGATTGTGACTTAGACCGTATTTAATGGACATTTTGCCAGTCAAATAAAAAACCATCAAGGACTGACACTGGAAAAATGAAGATTGTTTGTCACATTCAATTCATGGCAGACTGCAGTGCCTTCAACACGAGCATACCTGGACACTTGCAGTGTGAGCATGTGAAGGGAAAGTAAGTGCGGTTGCCGCTGCAGCTAACAGTCCGTATGAGTATAAGCTAGAAACGTCACTATGTGTACTTTAATTGGTGTGATGTCAGATATGTACTTGAGTAGGTGCAGGATCGCATCATGCGTCCAGTCCATCTTCAATCGGCCATACTTAAGGTAACATGCATTTCTTGCAGTCACATTATTGGCCTCGTATCAGCCACAGTCCACGTATATTGTAGTATTCGGCGATCTGAGTCGCTGTCATATCCGTGCAGAACGCGGACGTAATAAGAGCTGGAGGATGAATTTCAATGTACAAGTATAACAGATGAGCTTAACGTGTTGTGGAGGACACCCATAGAAAGTATTCAACCTGCGGTGGATGATCGTCGACACACCCTTGTAACCCTGCTTCTACAGTCTTGCAACAAGATGGGCGTTGGCGACTATTCCTCCTGTTGGATATCTTCGAGCAGACGGAATCCGAGTTTTTAAATCATCACATATATTCTAATGAGTAGCAGATCTCGTCTGTGTATCTTTGGCCAACGGTGTCTCGTCCGGAAAGTAAACGTTGCCCGTTTGGTGTTTTTCCAATTCGTGGATGATAGATCGTGAACCCTTAACATACAAACTCGGTATGTAAACCATATAGCAATATCTATCCATATAGCTCAAAGGCCAGTCACCATAAGAATATTTCTACGAACAATGGCACATGACCTTTGTATGCACTAGCTATGATCTTCAAATCGTAAATAGTCAATCACTAAAACATTTTGACTACTTTACAGTGACGTGTTTCTTCATTTTTATTTATGACAAGTTTGTACCTAGCAAAACCATAACCAGTTGATACATGCTAGTAAGTATACATCAATCATATACAATATTAAATTTTAATGTTAAATATAATACTAAACCATATTATTAAATCTAAATATTATAAATTGTAATATTAAAATTTAATATTAATTTAATAAAATTAAAAAACTAAATTTAATATCATAAACTTAATGAATTTAAAAATAAATCTAATATTATTTCATTATTGTAATTAAATCCAATATTATAAACTCAATATTAAACCTTAATATTAAATCTAATATTATAAACACTCATGTTAAACCTTGATTTTTTAATGTCTTAAATAATTGTAATGTAATGTAACATTGCAACAATGATTGTGTGATTGATTACCACTTTGCAACAATGTTTGTGACACTTCGAGATTGGATATATTTTTGTACTATTCCAATGTCACAATATTAAACACTAATATTAAGCTAAGTATTATAAACCCTAACATTATAAACATAATATTATAAATCTTAATATGAAACCTAATATTATAAACTTAACAATAAACTTTAATATTAAACCCAATATTATAAACCCTAATTTTGTAACGTCACAATGCGATATTGAATAAATTGCAATGTAATGTAATATTGCAACAATGTTCATCACAATGCGACATATAATGATAAATTTTTGTACTATTCCAACGTCACAATATTAAACTCTAATATTAAATCTAATATTATAAACTTTAATATCAAACTCAATATTATTAACCTAATATTAAATCCAATATTATAAACTCTAATATCAAACCCAGTAATATAAACTCTAATGTTAAACACTAATATTAAACCTTGATATTATAAATATAGCATTATAAACACATTATTAAACCCTAATATTAAATCCAATATTACTAACTCAATATTAAAATTGATATTATAAAACCAACCATTGAAATCAATATTATAAAGCAAATACTAAACCCTAATATTATAAATCCAATATTAAAGCTTAATATTATACACAATATTAAAAGCCCAATGTTAAAACCCTAATATTAAACACTATCATAAACTATAATATTAAATTCAATATATAAACCCAATATTAAATAGTAATTTTAAATCCTAATAGGAAACCATAATATTAAACTAAATATTAGAAACAAAAGTATTAAACCAAATATTGTAAAATCAATATTATAAACCCAATATTAAATCTTAATATTAAAAATCCTCTATCATAAGCCTTAATATTAAACCCAATATTATAATATCAGCATGGTCAACTATTTAAATAATGACTATCAAGGTTGACTTTGTTTCACTATGTTCACTAATGTGGATGACTATTTTTTATTATTAATATTGTCCAATAATAATGAAAAAAGATTATGTTTGACTAAAAATGATGAGTGTTGACTGTCAAACATAGTCAAACACAGTCGAACATACTCAACAATATTAGTAAATGGGGTTGCCTAATTTTTCATTAGAGAAATTTTGAAGTTAAAAATAGACATCAAAACAAAAATGTACAACAAAAATCAACTTTATAAGAACCAATAAGATTCAGTATGATGATGTCAACCATGGGGGATGATACGCCATTTTTGGAGTAAAAAGGTTAAAAAAACTATTTTTCCAACTTATCTCCCTACAAATTTACTTAAATTTCAAGTGAGGGCACTTGTTGGATGCAAAATTTAATTTTTCACCCAACGAGTATCCATGTTGCATACCTTTGATGGACCCTGCTACACGAAAAATATGAAATACATGAAAAAATGTGTTTGCACTACATGACAAATGCGAAATACATGAAAATACTTGTTTGCAATCATGCTTTTTCATGCATTTCATATTTTTCGTGTAGTAGTGTCCATAAAAAATATGCAGCATGGGTACTCCTTGGGTGAAAAATTGAATTCCGCATCCAACGAGTGTTCTCGCTCAAAATTCGAGTAAAATCGTAGGGAGATAAGTTCAAAATATGAGTTGAAAAAAATATTTCCACTTTTGTTTTATAATATTCCTTAGGAAGCCCATCTTCGACCTCAAAATTCTCTAATGTAATGTCGCAATGTGACATTGAGTAAATTGCAATGTAATGTAACATTGCGACAAGGATTTTCATATTACAACAATGTTTATCACAATGCAACATTGGATAGATTTTTGTACCATTCCGATATCACATCTTTGATCATTAAAACCTTAATATTGAAACACAATATTAAAACCCAATACTAAAACCCTATGTTATAGCTCAATAATAAAACCCAATACTAAAACTCTAATATTAAAACCCATGTTCAATCATAGAGACCTTGGTTGACCTTGTTGGGCCATTCTAAACTTGGCTGACCATATTTAGCCATTAGAAATGGCTAGAGCGAGGGGTTTTCTAGGTTGAAAGAGATACCAATACTTAATCAACATTGAATATGGTTGACCAAGGTTTACCATGGTTGACTATGCCTAACTAAGATCAATATATTATAAACTCTAATATTATAAATCTTAATATCAAACCTTATATATTGAACACCCTATATTATAAACCCTAGTTATATACCCTAATATTAGAAACCATCTATATATTAAATCCTACTATTACAAACTCTATAACATTAAACCCAATATTACAAACCCCAATATTAAATCCTATATTATAAACTCTAATATTAAGTCCAATATTATAAACCCGAATTATAAACTTTAATATTATAAGCTCTATATATTAAATGCTACATTAAATCCTAAGATTATAAACCCTAAGAGTAATATATTAATCCCTCCAACATAGGACATAATAAATCTAAAACATGAAACTAATTATATGGCAATATATTATACTTACATAATGATAAATTTATTTGACAATTATATCATTATGTTTATAATACAAGTTTACTTGTAATGTAATTTGGAAAACATTTTCTATTGTTCATTTGTAAAAAACAAAATTATTTTTCTTTGATTAATCTACTATAAAATATATATATATATAATATAATATAGTATATATTCACATTTAAATGCTTACATTAATTAAAAAACACTATATTTCTAATATCGAAATGAATGAGTATCAAGGTTCACTTTGTTTGACTATATATTTATAGAGAGATTTTTTAATTCACATTTAAATGTTTACATTAATTAAAAAAACACTATATTTCTAACATCGAAATAAGTATCAAGGTTCACTTTGTTTGACTACATTTCTACATGATTATCAAGGTTGACTAGATTTCTACATGACTATCAATGTTGACTTTGTTTGACTATGTTGATGTAACATCCACATCCACATCCACACTAGAGAGAATTTTTTTATTTATAATTACCATAGTTAACATTATTAAAATAACTATATTACCATTGTAAACATCATATCGTAATCAACAAATTCTTTAGATAACCATTCCATTAATTATCGTTGAATGTACAAATCTGTTATTGCATTTGTAACCAATTACAATGAAATCTATTATAATTTTCTTAAGGTATTGTTATCTCGTTCAAACGTTTTTTTATTATTTTATTCTGAACTATATATTGTTGAAGGGTTATGTTGCAAATTACTTCTCAAATCTGTTGTCATGACATTTATTGACTTACTCGAACCCTGGTGGTTCGTGACCACCAACTGTCCTACATTAATCAGTACTAATCTTGAAGGTCCTGACTCACTGGTACTTGGAATCATGTGCACCATCGATTGTTCGATACTCTAGACCTATGGTGATAATTTCTCATTTACAGATAAGGACTACTCCCGGGCTTATTCCTCATATCCATTCATTTGTTTGACGATGGGAAGGTTATGGAGCTACTCCGAGACTGGTTCGAAGTCTGAAGGTAAGGTCACCAGATGTTTCATACCCTCGCTGTTGATCACATGCTTTTAGACAAAAAATGCGCACACTTCTCATTGATTATGGTCTGAGCAATTTTTCCCGCAGGCATTTTTATCTCTGATAGCTCTACAATGATCGTGGGTTTTTAATAGAAGGTTATTGGGTAAGAAACAAATTTGTTCTTTGTTTACAGTATTTTCCTAGATTTCCAGTTTCCTATTGACATCGTTGATTTATGATGTGTTCCTCCTACTTGTAGGTCACCACTCTCGCATGGACCAGAACATGTAACTGGCAGGTAGGTGTTTCTTCCCATTCTATTGTGGGTTTGTTGTACTTTCACATGTCATTTTCATTAGCTCTCGGTTAAAACCTCACTATGATCTACGCAGGTATAACCTAGTTCTCTTCACCACTTTCATTCCATGTTCGTGGACAAGTGGTTGTCCTTTTGGATTCTTGCATCAGTTTATGGCTTCACTAACTTGTGATTTACTCTATAGGCGCACCGATTATTTTCTTTAGCGTTTGGAACTTTTGCCTCTTGTTTGGTATTGACCTAGTGTTTATTAAATACCCCTAAGAGTTTGTTAATGATCTTTTCAAAGAATTTTTGCTGTCTCACTTATGTAACTTGATATTGTAATTTATTTTGAATTCACAGTTGACTGGGCTTTGACTGTACCTTGCCCTTTTCACTCGAATTGATCCCTTATCAGTTAGGTTATGAATTTCCCTTCAGTTATTGTAAGATTATGATTATTATCTTTGATTGTAATACTTCACTAGTTAAGGGTTTTGGTCCTGAATGGTGTGATTTTGATTAGGAAGGAAATTGTAGTGTAATGGTTTATTTTCGTTTCTTATAGGCATTATTATTCCTTTACCATTGTAATAATGAGAGAAATTGTCTGTGGCTTATTTCGTTTTGAATAGATTTATGTCATATGAAAGGTTTACCTTTTAGCAAAGATTCTCGTTTTCGGCCACAGTTTATTTGTTCCATCTCTAGTAAAGAAAGCTTATTTCTCTCTTAGTTTTTTTTACTTGGAATCAAGGAAGAGTTCTCGACCAAAGACCTGGGTTTCCGAGCTGCCTCAGCTTGGCTCGAGACTCCAAATGAGTTCTCCTTCTCTTGCAGTTTCCTTGGTGTTTTTTTTCTTGATTACAAAGGCATCTAACAGTAAATGTATTTGCAAATATTTGTTAAAAGGGATTATACCCTAACATAATAGTTGTTTTTATCTACTTCAGTATTTATTAAGCAAGGTCCTTTCAATGTTCAAGGTTATTACTTTCTTTATAGATTTTGACTATGAGCATGTAGCCCCTATTGTAATTTCCATATGTGGCATGGATACAAAGAACCAACCTCTTATTCCCGAATAGAAACAAAGTTATTCTAATGTTTCTACAACAACTTGTACTAAAAATTATGCAAAGAAAAGAACTATATCCAGTGTCTACTTAACCTATTAATATCAGTCACTATCACAAACTTACACAATTTCAATATTGATTAACTGTCTAATGATATACTTAATGCAAAACATAGTCTAATAAATAAATTGAGATCACTTATCTATTTGTCAATAGTTTTGGCATTTATTGGGATTTTGACTTGCTTGCCTCCCAACCATAAGTTTGAAAATTATGTTAGACTTCCCCCGAGCTAGCAACCCACGGAACAATAAAAGAAAATAATGACCACCAATGTCCAATCTGGCCTCAGGACTTTGTCCAACAATCTTTATGAGTTTTCCAACAGGGTCTCCACTAGTGCGCTAGCCAACTCTGGAGTTTCCCAAAATACTTGTAGTTATTTTCTCCTAAAGTTACTTCCTCCTCCCTCTAATGCCTCCAACCTTTTCTCCTCCTCTTCTTGTCTTGTTTTCCCCCTCTTGAGATATCCATCTCTCCGGAGGTGTAACTATTTTCTTTTCAATTGTCCTAGGTTCTTTAGTTTCTTGGGTCTCACTCGTAAACATCAGATTTGTTTATTGACACATTCCTGATTAATTATTATAATTATTTCTTTTAAGAGTAACTAACTTAAAACTAGGAAAACTAAAATACTTTAAATTATTGTGCTCTCTCTTTTGTAATAAATTACCGTCTAAATTTATCAAGTTCATAAATCATAGTAAATAAGAAATATTCATTGTACGAGGGTGTTACATCTTCCCCCCCTTGTGCTAAACACTATCCTTGTTATTTACACCAGATCTCTAAAACAGTTTCGGATAGGCTTCTCTCATGAATATTTCATCTTCCCAGGTACCCTCTTCCAAGTTGAAGTGCTTCCATAGCACTTTAACCTGGATGATGGCTCGCCTCCGTAATGTTTTTTCTCTCCATTCTAGGATGCACTGAGGTTTTACCGGGAACTGTCCATCCAGTTCAACTTGTAACATCCATCGCATAAATATTATTACATGTAAATTTTTATATTAAATCAAAAGAATATAATTATGAGATTACCTGAATATTCTTCTAGTCAATTACATGTCTAGATTCATACACGTATCGTTTTAGTAATGAAACTTGAAACATGTTATGAAATCTTATTTGACTAGGTAAGGCTAATCAATAAACCATTGGTCAATTTCTTTCCAATATTTGGAAAGGGCCACAAAAATAAGGGGCACGTTTTGCACAGTTGGTCCATCTCAATGTTCTTTTCTTGGGTTTAATTCGCATGTATACATGATCTCCAAATTCAAATTCTTGATATGTTCTTTTCCTATTAGTATAAGCTATTGCCGATCTTGGGTGGCCTTTAAATTTTATCGGACTTTCTTCACTTCTCGTTCCATTTCTTCCAGTATTTCTAGCCCTAGAATTAAGGCATTCTCAAGGCTATTCCAATTGACAGGGGTTCTACATCTTCTTCCATATAACACCTTGAAGGGGTTCATCTCTAATGATTCATGATATGCATTATTGTATGAAAATTCTACCAAGTGTAGATATTCTTCCCATTTATTGGGTTGTTGCATAACATATATCCATAACATGTCCTCCGGTACTTGGTTCACATGTGCAATTTTCCCATCCAATTATGGGTGGTATGTAGTACTGAACTGAATTTGAGTTCCTGAGCCTATAAATAAAGCTTTCCAAAAAGAAGACGTAAACTTCACATATATTTCTGATATAAAAACCTTGGGAATACAGTGTAACCAAAACACTTATTTCATGAAAATATCAGCAAATTGAACTGTCTTTAAGGTATATCGTACCAGTATGAAATGGGTTGTTTTATTGAGTTGATCCGCTACTACCATTGTCGAGTCGTTGTGACTTTTGGATTTGGGTAATCTAGTAATGAAATCGAGTGTAATAAACTCTCAGTTCCATTCCAATATGGGGATAGAATAAAAGATACCAACAGGATGTTGATGTTTGATTTTGACTTTCTAACATTCCTTGAACTTTGTTAAATACTCAATATCCTTACACATCCCCGACCATAAATAACCCTTTTTAATTGCTGAGAAAATTTTCTGATAACCGGGATGAGTAGCATAAGGGATCCTATGGAACTCATCTAAAATCAACTGCCTTATAAAGATCTGGTTAGGAGTGTATACTCTTCCCCTAAAGGTCAATAATTGCCCTTCACTTACCTTGTATTGAAACTGTTTTCCTTGGCTGCTAGCTTGTTTCCAAAAAATGATATTCAATATATTTTTGGGCGACTTCTTTAATTTGCTCTTGAAATTTAAATTCTACTTGATTATAATAAAGTCCATAGATGCATCTTATCCTTCTACTTAATGCATTTGCAACACGATTTTCCTTTCCTTTTAAATGCTGAATTTCAAATTCAAATTCGCTTAGGAATGCATTCCATCTTTCTTGATGGGCACTTAAATTGGGTTGTTTGAAATAACTGGTTAGACTACCATGGTCAGTCATTAACAGAAACCTTTTTCCTAAAAGATAGTGCCTCCATGCCTTTAACGCATGAACCACAGCAGTTAATTCCAAATCATAAGCAAAGTATCTCTGCTCATGTTCCTTCAGCGTCTTTGATTCATATGCAATCACCTTCCCGTCTTGTGTTAATACTACCCCCACTCCTTCCTAGAAGGCATCTATGCAAACCAATTTTTATTTATTTGGGTCAGAAATAGTTAGCACAGGAGAAGTAGTCAATAAGTGTTTTAATTGTTCAAGACTTTGTTAACAGTGGCTTGTCTAATTACAATTTCTTCGCCTTTTTTGTAAGGAGGTAATGAGGTATGCGATTTGAGTTAATCATTCAATGAAATGTCAGTAATATCTTTCCAAGCCCATAAAATATCGTATATTAGCCACATTCTTAGGCATTGGCTATTCCACAATGGTCCTGGTTTTCTTAGGATCAACTGCTATTCCCTATGCTGAAATGACATGGCCTAAATACTGGATCTGGTCTCTATAGAAATCATACTTACTAAATTTTGCATATAACTGATGATCCCGAAGCACTTGTAGCACTATGTGTAAGTGTTCCTTATGTTCTTCCAAAGTTTTTTATTATATCAATATGTCATCTATAAAAATCAAAATGAATTTATCTAGGAAAGGATGGAAGATATCGTGCATCAGACTCATAAATGTTGCAGGCACATTGGTCAGTTCGAAAGGTAAGACCATAAAATCGTAGTGCCCGTAATGAGTTCTGAAATCCATTTTTCAAATGTCTTCATCCTTGACTCAGATCTGATGATATCTTGACCTGACCTTAAATCAATTTTAGAGAAGATTGTTGCACCCTTAACTTGATCAAATAGATTGTTAATCCGAGGTAAAGGATACTTATTTTTAATGGTAAATTTTTTAAGTTGTTTGTAATGATTGCAAATTCGTAATGTGTCATCCTTCTTCCTTACGCATAACACCAAAGCTCCCCAGGGAGATACGTTGGGGTGGATATATCCTTTATCAAGTAATTCTTGTAATTGCATTTTAAGCTCAGTCAACTCCAACATGCTCATATTGTAAGGAGCTCTGGATACTGGTGCTGCTCGAGGAATTAATTCTATGGTGAAATCAATATCACGTTTTGGAGGCAACCTTGGTATATTTTCAGGAAATACATCAATAAATTCTTGAATTATTGGTATGTTCTCCAAAGTAGCAGTCTTATCTTTGGACTTGGAATACCGCAGTTGAACCTCATAAATCATATATCTTTTTTTGATACATTTTCCCAATTGTGAATTGGTAATGGGATGTAACTTCATGGGTTTTATAACCCCTTATATCTCTTGCCGAGATCCATCTTCAACAAGGTAACTGATAGAGTTCTTCTTACAATCCACTAGAGACAAATGTCCCTCCAACAGTTCCATTCCAAATAATAAATCATAAGAGCCCAGGGGTAAAATGTTCAGTCCTCCACTTATATGCTGATCCCCTACCTCAATGGGACAAATTGGCACCTTGGTGCTCACCTTTCTCTTGGTTTCAATTGCTAATTGTATCAACTAGGGGTTTTTAAATTTTTGGGTTTGCAAACAACATTTTTCTACTACCTTGGGGCTGATGTAACTTAAGCTTGCACCTAGATCTACTAAAATAGACACAGATTGGTTAAGTATCTTACCTTCTAGCTCTATCATAGTAGGCTAATAATCTTCTTGTCGGTCTTCTAGTGCAGCATTGATCCTGGGCATGCTTCTTGCCACTTCTCTGACCATTGGTGCTTCTTGCATATTAGCAACATGTTCAGTTTTAGTATGACGAGGAAATTTTTTATAGTAGTGATATTCTCCACGACCCCAACATTGCAAAGGAGGCTTTTGCATTTGACTAGATTCTGGCTTGTTCGATTCTTTGGTAGGCATAACTTCTGCTTTCCATTTGGGTTTTTTCTTATTCCTCCCAGACTGTTTGTTTAGTGGATTCCTCTATGAGTTCCTGAAATTTGTAGATTTAGCGCTTCTAAAGTTTTGATAATTCTTTTGTCCCTTATTTTGAGACTAGATTTTACTCGTGTCTCCCTTCTGCTTCATCTGTTGGTAACACATTCGAGCTTTCCAGATTGCTTCATCCATGGTTTTGGGTTGTCAAACTCTATTCTTTCTTTCATGAACATATGCAGACTACTCAGAAAACATTGTATTTTAGCTTTTTCCTCCCGGAGATAGGGTACATATCTTATTAAAGAGTTAAATTTAGCTACATATTCATCCATAGCAAACTACCTCAGTCTTGAGTCATGGAATTCTTTAGCTTTCTCATCATAGAATCATTCTATTGAGTGCTTATTTTTGAAGTGCCTTTGAAATTCCTCCGAGGTTACATTTTGTTCTTCTACCCCTTGTACTGTCTCGACCTTTTCCCACCATGAGGTGGATTTTCCTTGAAGCTGATAGATGGCTATCCTGGCCCTGAGGTTACTGCTGTATTCATAAACTTGAAAATATTTGTTCATACTGATGATCTAAGCTTCTGCAACTTCTTCTACTTCTCCGTCATAAAATGGGGGTTTAATATTTATGAATTATCCTTGAAAATTCATCTTTTGTTTCTTTGTTGTTCTTTGGTCCTAAACATTGCCTGATTCCTCTTCATTATCAACTCTGTTTCTATCACTTCCTTTTGGATTTTCCTCAGTACATTGTTGCTTCTCTCCTTCATCTCGGGTTACATGCTTAGGACTTGGTTGATAGGTTCGATGATTTTTCCTATCTAAAAGGCTCTTTAGAATCTTTTCTTGTTCACACATTAGTCTCGAGTAGCCTGCTTGTTTGGTGCTACTGTTGTACACTCAACTGCACCCACATTTCCGGATTTTCTTTCGAATTTGGCATGGGACTTGCTCCCATTGCTGATCTAGCTGGAATCTAACCTTCGGCTCCTCTTCTCCTTGTGGTTTATTCACATGTTCACTTTATTTCACTGTTCACAGTTCAAAACACTTATTATTACTACAATTTCCCAATTTGGCCTCATTATCGAAACCGTGCTTAGATACCACTGATAACATACACATCCACACTAGAGATAATTTTTATTTATAATTACCATAGTTGACATTATTAAAATAACTATATTACTATTGCTAACATCATACTGTAATCAACATATTCTTTATATAACCATTCCGTTATTAGCGTTAAATGTATAAATCTGTTATTGCATTTGTAATCGATTATAATTTTCTTAAGGTAATATTATTTGGTTCACACATTTTATTATTATTTTATTCTGACCTATGTATTATTGAAGGGTTATGTTGCAAATTACTTCTCAAATATGTTGTCGTGACATTTATTGACTTACTCGAACCTTGGTGGATCATGACTACCAGCTGTCCTACATTACTCGGTACTAATCTCGAAGGTCTTGACTCAATGGTATGTGGAATCATGTTCACCATCGATCATTTGAGACTCCAAAACTACGGTGGTAATTTTTCATCCAGAGATAAGGACTACTCTCGGGCTTATTCCTCAGATCCATTCATTCATTTGCCGACGGGAAGGTTCTTGAGCTACTTCGAGATGGGTTCAACTTCTGAAGGTAAGATCACCCGATGTGTGTTACCCTCGTTGTTTGCACACTCTTCTCATGGGTTCTAGTCTCAGTATTATTTCCTCAAGGCATTTTAATCTCTGACAACTCTACAATGATTGAGTGTTTCCAACAAAAGGTTATTGAGTAAGAAACACATTTCTTCTTTGTTTATAATATCTTCCTAGGTTTTTAGTTACCCGTTGACATCATTGATTTATGGTGTGTTCCTCCTGTTAGTCCTTACAATCTCCTAGGCTGAAAAGGAAATCAAGAAGGGTAACCTCAAACCACTTTAGCTCAGTAGCTAGACCTACTGAGCATGAGAGGGATCTCTCTAAGTCTCTTATCAGTGATATGACTTTAAAGCAAATGAATTTTAGGATAGATATGTGTATTTCTTTGTTGGGGAAAAATGATGGCGCTCACTCTGGTTAGGTTTTTGTGCCCCTTCCCTCTGCAGTTCGGCCCCAACGCCTGGGCTAAACCCATTGTTGGAGACTATGGCGGCTGGGGGTTTCTGGGCTCTAAGATATTCAAAAAGAAAACTTATATTAGTGGCCATAGAAAGACTTCTCTGACAGAGACTCTTTTGGAAATATGGTATATTTTTCAGAGGGTTTCTCATGAAACAGGGGAGCGGATATTATGGAAGCATCTTTCTTGGTGGAAAAACAAAAGACCGTGAAGGGTATACTTTTTGATGCTCAAAGATCCAAGCCCATTGTTGCGGAAGTGTTTTATCTGTTGTTATGGGCGAGGAGAAATGGAGAAGCTGCTGCTGCGTGGGTAATCCTCTCTCCATGTTTTTTCCTTTGCTATAGTATTTTTTTAAGGGTTCCCCCAGTGGGTTTCCTCTTAGCTGTGGGGGAATATGATCACTTTTTCCTTCTGCTGCATCTTTGTGATGGGGATTTTTTTCATCTGGACGTTGTTTCGAGAACTTTAATGGGGAGGGAAGACCGAACTGCTGTCCTCAGGAAAACTTTTAAAGGAAAGATCGATAAAAAAGGAAGGGCCGAGAGCTTTGGGTCGTGGTACAAGTGTTTCGATGCACCTTTGTTCACCTCCGAACAGATGTGGGAGCATTATTTCATGGCAGAGAAGAAATCAAAGTCTCGGGCCATCCCCTTCAAAAATGCCATTCGTCCAGTGGAAAAGATTGTCCTATTATGCATGGGACCTGTGGGATTTTTACATAAGCAAAGGAAAAATAACCTCGGTGAACCTGCTCCCCTTTTTGTTTCTGTGTCCCAAATTGCAGAAGTTTCAGGGGGAAAGCAAACAAAGTTAGCCCTCAAGGACCCTGACCAGGAATGGACACACATATTAATCAGAACCCTGTCAGGGAATACTATCTGCAAGCAAATCTAGACAGGGATGCTGATAAAAAATATAAAGAATGAAATATAAGAAGATTTAGGCATCCTAACAAACCTTCTAAGCTTAGTATATGCAGGTAAAATTCTACAGGATAAATTTACAGTGCAGCACTACAGCATTGTGCGAGACTCAACCATCATACTAAGCACATGGTTGAGAGGAGGAAGCTCTGGATCTTTCTCAAAAGGCACAGGTTCTTTCAAGGATGCCGTCAAAGGGAAGGGGGAAGCCACCAACAAGCCAACACCAACACAAGATCTACCTGGACCCTATATTGTGGAGTAAAGATCGCAGACTCCAGTACTGCAAATCGATTTGCCTGAGGTAAACAATTTTCATACTGATTTCTCTTCCTTGGCTGTCATATGGAGATTCAACAGTTTTTGGCCTAAAATAGATGCGTTAAAATAATGGATCTTCTCCACATGGACAACAAACTGTGACATCCTTTTTTGCTCAAAGGGGTTCTTTATTGTCAAATTTGACACGGTCGAGGAAAAAGAATATGTCCTCCATGAGGGGCCATGGTTCTGGGGCAATGTTGGTCTCTTCATGACCCCCTGGTTCCCGCGTTTTGACCCCTCCTCTATGGTGGTTTCCAAAATGCCGGTTTGGGTCAGGCTTCACAACCTCCCATTACACTTCTAGTTTCCCAAAGTTTTTGAAGCAATGGGGAATGCTATATGTAAATAAATCAAGCAAGACATGTAAAGAATTGCAAGGTGCATTCATACTTTTGCCAGAATCTGTGTGGAGGTTGATCTTAGTCAAGGGCTACCTGATAGCATAATTCTGATCCATAACAACACTCAGTGGAAACAACCACTAGATTTTGAAGACATGGCCTATAGATGTCGAGGCTGTCAACAAACAAGACACCTCCATAATAACTGTCCACAAATCAAAAGAGAAAACATAAGGAATAAGAAACAAGTACATAAACCAAGAGGCTGACAATGCACAGTGAATCCAGAAGAAGAAACAGAGGACGAGGAGGCAGTTAACCCTCCACCTGAACAGGATGATGGTCCTATTGGGGAAGATGCCACGACATCCATCCCCATGGCTAACAATCAGATACACAAGTCCCCAGAATCCAGAAAAATTGCAGCACAAGAATTGATGGACTCTCTGCTGGAGAAGATACCAGATTTAGAGGACTCAAGTGGAGCTAAAATACAACATTCTCTGGATCACTTTGATACAGACAAGGACAATCCTTGCATTATAAGGGACTCTTCTCTCGTAATTTTTTGATCCTCACAGGCTCTGGGGGAGTGGCGAAAGGTTGAGAAGAAAAAGGGGAGGAAAACATAATTTCCTCCCCATTTGTACTATATTTTCTGGTTTTTTTTTTATTGCAGACTTCTGTGCTGCTTATCGCATATGCACCTTTGCATCTACAAAATGTAATTTTGTTATTTTTAATAAAATTATGATTTTTCCCAGGGGAAAAAATGTGTATTTGTTTGTTTGTTTGTGAAAATTTGGGTTTTAGGGTTTGCTGAACATAGGGTCTAGAGCCACAAGTAGGTCTTGGTTGTAGGAGTGCATGAGAAAATATGAGAAGGAGCTAGATATCAGAAGCCATGGTGTATTTAGAATATTGTTAGTGTAGTGTAGAGGAGAAAGTGTAGAAGAAACTATTGAGCATAAGTAAACATGATTTCATTAGCTTAGGAAGACATAAACATAACTATGAAAACCAGATAATAGAGCTTGAAAAACAAGAATTATGTATATTTCACTGTAAGGCATCCATAGAAAGAAGAGATATCATGTAGATAAAGATGTTTAAACCATTAGAAAACAAGTAGAATGAAGAACGCACCATGAACTCACTGGGCTAGAGTTCCTTGAAAATAGCTGCAACCTGTCTCTATATTAGCTGAAAAGATGATTATATGCAAGCCTCCTTCACAAAAAGTTCAACCCTTTTCTCCTGAAGAGAATGATACATATAGACTCTCCTAGACCACTTGCCAAACTTCAGGAGTCAAATTCCTTGGCGGAGGAATTGACTCCAAGATTCTCTCAACCAATAGGTGAGAGTGAGAAGATGAAACTCAAACACTTCATGGAAAGTTTGTTTAGGAGTCTGCTTCCTTTATGATGCCTAATAAACATCAAAAACAACCTATGATGTACATTTATTCATGCCTACATCACCTAGCTTCAAAAATAGTGCCATTACATAGAGAATATTGACTTTGACTGAGTCAAACTAAAAACTAGAAATTTTACACAGTGGAATTTACAAATTAAAACACAGAAATGTGTGGAAGCACAA
Source organism: Pinus taeda (assembly GCA_000404065.3). NCBI lineage: Eukaryota > Viridiplantae > Streptophyta > Pinopsida > Pinales > Pinaceae > Pinus > Pinus taeda. The sequence continues at coordinate 31,479 of APFE031601561.1, read as the reverse complement.
CGTCGAATTTGAGCTGATTTTGAGGTGCCTTCCAGGGGTAAAAATGCACAACTGAGAGAACGATCAACTAGCCCTTCAAGTATAATTTCCATAACAGTTTGAATATTTTAATTTGGACCATGGGAAGGCCTTCAAAAATCCATTCTCCCAAGGTCATGCCCTGTGCGCAGCGCTTGTCAAAATAGGGTCCAAAATGCTATTTTTTGCCTTTTGTTTTGCAGTTTTCTCCAAAACTAAGCCACCTCTACAAAATTTGAGCAAATGGGTTTTTAGAGGATGGAAAGAGCTTCCTAAAAATGTAGACCTTTCCTAAAATAGATGTCTGAGGAAAATGCGCAACGCCAAGGTGCTGCATTTATGAAGTTGTTGATTTTCTGAATTTAGCTTAAAAATTCTCAAAAAAGAAAAAGTGCTCAGAATTTTCTCAAAATTGGTGGGAAGCTATAAAAATATGTTTTTTAAACCTTCATAGATACTTCAGCAAGTACTTCCAAATTTCCATCATCCTTTTGGTATTTTTTGGCTTCCTTAAGCTTGTTTTCAAGTTGCTTGACCTTGACATTGGCAATCATGTTTTGAGCTTGGTAGTGGTGCACCATATGCCTAAGAAACTGATTATCGATGTTAAACTTTTCAAGGAGCTTCTCAAGGTGGCAATTAATCTTGTCAAGCCAAAACTCCTTGTCTTCATTTATTTCCATGGCAATCCTCTCCTCAAAGGTCAATTCTTCCATTGGTGGATTTTGTTCTCTTCTAAGTCTGGGTTCATGTCTTTGAACCAATACTCCATGATTTGGTATCCCTGTGGCAAGAGAGATGACATCAACTGAGAATGTGAAATCAATCCCTGTAATGGTGGCCTTTTCTCCTTTTAGATTGGTGGCAATCAAATCAATGAGCTTCTCATGAAAACTTACCTCTTCCAGTCTTGGCAAAGCCCTAGGTAGTTGACATCTTCAAAGAATTGTCTTATGAATGGTGAAGAATTGATCTCATTTCAGTTTGTGGGCTCATAACTCAGAGTCCTCCTTCCTTTATGATCTTTTCTCTTTTCTTATGGTGAAGAATCTACTTCCATTTTGGAAACCCTAGATGATAGGAAATGGGAAAAAAAAATGAAAAGTGATTGAATTGGTGAAATGAGGGAGTTAGGGAAGGGAGATGGGAGTAGGGAAATTTTTGGAGATGGACAGAGGTTTTAGGAATCCTTAGGAAGCTAAATGAAGGGAAATTAATGAGGGAGATGAAATAGGAAATTTAAACACAATCCTAGCTAGGGAAACTACACAATTTGATAGATTAGGGCTAGGGTTTGTAGGGAGGTGAAGTGGAATGAAGGGGAATGGTTTGTTGGTGAATGGGGATGATGAGTTGCATGCAAATAGAGGTATAGGGATAGTGATTTTTAGGGTTTCAAAGCTCCAACTGATCATTTGCAAGCTCAAACCATGAATGAACCTAGATGACTAAACTAAGCATCATTTATTTGTTTTGCCAAAGTACAAGAGGGAGTGAAATGAGAATACTTATTTTCTATATGGCTTAGAGCAATAGAAAACGAGACTGAAAGCTTAAAATTTAAATTTGGGTGGTTTTTGGTGAATTTTGGGATACTCTGCCCTATGATATGTGCAGTTAGGCTGTGCACATCGCCTATGCGCAACGCTTTGTCTTTGTGTGTAGCACCTTGTCTCTGTGCACAACTCCAGTCTTCCAAACCACTTTTGGAGGCTTAAACTACTCCAAATTGTGAACTTGATAGCTCGTTGGAAAGCTATTGAAGCATGCTATAAGTTAAACGCATCAAGCATGTAATTTGGACACTCCATTAGGAAGAAAAATTGATATTCCCATGGTCGCTCTAAAAACTCAGGGTTTCTATGACAAAAGTGTAGTGACAACTTGTAGAGCACTTTCAGATGCCTTCCACTATTCCAAATAAAAAGCTAAAGGTACCATTAGAAATATTAGGATGTCTTCTACACAATAGAGTCCTTAAGCACTACTAAAACCTGCTCCAAACCCCTGAAAGACTGTCTTGAAGTCAAGTTGTCTAGAATGTAGCAACTCTCCAGTAGCAAATGTAGTTTGGGCATTTATTTCAAATCATAATACCTATACATAAAATGAAGGAAGTTTTCATTACTTGGACTATAATGGACAAAAACCTCTTTCAATTTTGTAAAATTCTTCTCCATTTGGCCAAACACATATTTTGAAGCAAACATGTCCCTATGAGAAATGATGAGGCGAGGTAGTGTACTGCAACATTGTCTTATTTGAAATAAAACATTACCTTTACCTTTATTTTTCTTTCCCTAAGCTCCTAAATCCCTTTACCCACTGAATTAACTGATGGGCATGCTTTGTTTTGACATATGGTATCATGACGAAACATGGAGTGAAACCCTAGACCATGACCTATAATGAGGACTTTAATTATTTCATGACCCAAAACATTTAAATGAAGATATGATACCTTGAAAAATACAATGACCATGATGAGTGATGAAGACCATGAGTAAGTGAAGGGAGTAGTAGTTACCTAGACACAACAACTAGCGACCAAATTTTTATTTGAAGACTCACTGAAATGACAAAAATTTGGCTTGACACCCTAACAACACATTGTAAGAGCATATTTGATCACTGGTGATAGGCTGAACTGACTGACACTAACACCTCCTACCTATAGGTCACCACTGTGGTATGAACGAGAACATATAACTGACAGGTAGGTGTTTCTTCCCATTGTATTATGGGTTTGTTGTACTTTCACATGTCATTTTCATTAGCTCTTGGCTAATACCTCACTGTGACCTACACAGGTATAACCTAGTTCTCTTCATCACTTTCATTCCATGTTCATGGACGACTGGTTGTCCTTTTAGATTCTTGCATCAGTTTATGCATTCACTGACCTTTGACTTACTCTACAGGTGCATCGATTCTTTGTTTTCACATCTGAAATTTTTTCTTGTGGCGTGGTATCGACCTGGGGTTTATTAAAAATCTCTAAGAGTTTCTAAATGATCTTTTCAAATGATTTTTGTTGTCTCACTTATGTAACTCGATACTGTAATTTATTTTGAATGCATAGTTATCTGGGCTTTGACTGTACCTCGCCCTTTTCACTCAAATTTATGCCTTATTGGTCGGGTTATCAATTTCCCTTAAGTTATTTTAACAATATGATTATTATGTTTTCATGTAATACTTCGCTGGTTAAGGTTTTTGGTCCCAAATTCTATGGTTTATTTTTTTTGAATATATTTCTTCCATATGAAAGGTTCACATTTTAGAAGAGATTCTTGTTTTCAACAAAATTTATTTGTTCCTTCTCTAGTAAATAATTTTTATTTCTCTCTTAGTTTTTTTTTTTTCTTGGCATCAAGGAAGTGTTCTCGACCAAAGATTATTTCTCTCTTAGCTTTTTTTTTTCCTTGGCATTAATGAAGAGTTCTCGACCAATGACCTGGGTTGTTGAGCTGTCTCATCCTGGCCCGAGACTCCAAATGAGTTCTCCTTCTTTGGAAGTTTTCTTGGTGTTGTTCTTTCTTGATTACAAAGACATCTAACAATGAATGTATTTGCTAATATTTGTTAAAAGTGATTATACCCTCACTGAATAGTCATTTTTCTCTACTTCAGTTTTTATTAAACAAGGTCCTTTCGATGTTCAGTGTTATTACTTGCTTTATAACTTCCAGATATGAGCATGTAGCCCTATCATAATTTCTTTATGTTGTTTGGATATAAAGAACCAACCTCTTACTCCCGGACAGAAACAAATCTATTCTAATGTTTCTACAACAATTTGTACTAAACATTGGGCAAGGTAAAGAACTATTTCATGTCTCTACTTAAATTGTTAATATCATTCCCTATCATATACTTTCACAAAATTTCAATATCGATTTACTGTCTAATGACATACTTGATGGAAAACAGAGTCTAATAAGTAAATTGAGATCACTTATCTATCCATCAATAGTTCTGGTAATTTGACCCGCTCACCTCCTAACCATAAGTTCAAAAATTACGTCTAACTTCCCTTGAGATAGCAACTCACGGAACAGTAAATGTAAATAATGACCACTAGGTTCCAATATGGCCTCAGGACCTCCTGGCCATCCATCCTTATGAGTTTTCCAACAGGGTATCCACTGGTGTGCTAGCCAACTTTGTAATTTCCCAAAAGTCTTGCAGTTATTTTGTCCTCAAGTTACTTCCTCCTCCCTCTAATGCCTCCAACCTTCTCTCCTCCTTTTCCCAACTTGTTTTCCGCCAAATCTATCCATTGACACATTCCTGATTAATTATTATAATTATTTCTTTTAAGAGTAACTAACTTAAAACTAGGAAAAGTAAAACACTTTAAATAATGTTGTTCTGTCTTTTGTAATAAATTATTGTCTGAATTTACCAAGTTCATAAAGCATAGTAAATAAGAAATATGCATTGTACCAGGGTGTTAAAATTCACTAATGTGGTTGACTATGTTTTACTATTAATATTGACTATAGGTTTAAAATATTGAGTTTAATATTGGGTTTATGATATTATAAACTCAATATTATATATTA
>APFE031601560.1:0-19001 GCA_000404065.3 Pinus taeda | reverse complement strand
GAGGAGGTGGAGGTCGAGGTCAAGGAAAAGGAGGTGGGGGAGGTGGTGGAGGCAGAGGAGGAGTAGGGCGAGGAGGATAAGGAGGTGTAGGAGGTGGAGGTGGAGGAGGTGTTTGAGGAGGAGAGCACGAAGGAAACGGAGGTGGTGGTCGTGGAGGTTTAGATAGCATAGATTGATGTGGAGGTTTTCCAATATGTATTCATTCCAAGGGTGGATGGGGGAAATTTATTAGACAAGGAAAAGGGATGAGAAATATTTGCAGAGAATGATTTATAGTTGGCAATGCGAGAGATTCACAAAGTGTTCATCATAATTTGAGGATTGAGACCATTTGGATGAGAGCGCCTGAGACAAAAGGATAACACAGTTAATATATAAAATCATCATGATAATTGGTTGAATGTTCCTCATCTTGATCTCACTATGATCGAATATGAGGACTTGTTGATCCTATGGGGTAAGTGGCTCATGGGAGTCGATACATAGTGATGTATAAGGGAGCTAGACAATGTGATAGCATGCTGGGATGATGATTCCATGGCTTGAGGTTGGGATGGTGATTCCATGGGTTAAGGTTGGGATGATGATTCCATGGTTTCTAAGGTATGTGAAATGTCTTAGCTGACCCGGTTTGGTTGGTCAGCTTTAGATATGCAAGGAAGATTGGTCTCATATTATAGTTGGGATAACTTAGTTCTTGTTCACATTCGCTAGCAATCTAGGAACTGTATTGTTCCTTGTATCCTTGTTCACATTTGTTAGAAGGCCCCTTTATTCATGGAGAAAATTTGGACATATATGTTCAGATTTGTGTGGTCCTATGCATTTTATTTATGCTAATAAAACTAAATGTACGGAGAATTATGTTGATGATTACACAAGAATCTGTTTGGTCTACTTATTGAAAAGTAGATCCCAAGCTTTCAAAACATTTAAGTATGAATACATATGTATTAGATATGAAGCATAATCCCATATTGGCTCTTTTCATACTATTAATTGAAGATAGCGTACTCTAATGAATATGAAAAATATTTCCACAACAATGGTGCTCAACATCATAGCTAGTTCCATATAATTCTCAACAAAACTATGTAGTTGAAAGAATGAACGTTAATATATTTTATATAGTTCATTCAATGATGTTTTTCAAAAGCATAACATTGATGTTTTTGGATGATGTTATTCTATGTTCAATGCCTGTGAATAACATATGTCCATCTCATGCTCTTACAAAAAGACTCCTTGTAAAATGTGGTATGGATTCAATCCTTCGGTAACCCATCACAAGGTCTTTAGTTCCTCTACATTCATTTATATTTGTTATAATATAGCCATTCTCGCATATTGGGTATACTACCCTAATTTTTGAATTCTAACTTTGTGGTTGTGATGGATCATAAGTTGGTTATGGTTGCCTCGAAGGATTTCAGTGCAATTCTATTTTTCTCATTGATTTTAAAATGAACTACACTTCATATATGGAGTTCCTTCAAATATTGTGCAATATTTCCATAATTTTCATTTTATGATTAAACCGTAACTCGATTCTCATCTCGATATAATTTTCCTTCAGAAAATAATATATGTACAATACTTATGTTATTCTCTTTACAACAAAGAATCAAATTGAAGGATGTCATCTATATTACTAAGGCTAAACTCTATTAATATCAAAACCATTTGTAACATTAGTTGCCTGATTAATTTAAAGTGATTCCAATCCAAACTAAGGAATTCCTTTCTTGTGTTTGTAGGTTACTCTACGACCAACTTGGGTTATCTGCCGACATCTTTTGCGGTCAAAATACATGCAAGTTTTTCGTCCTATGCTTTGGAGGGAGGGGGAAAGAAGAGAGGGGGAGGGAGAGGGCGAGAGAGATGGTGTGAAACAGAGGGAGTGGGTGAGAGAGGGAGAGAGAAAGGGAGATATGAGGGGGAGAGAGGAGGATAGGGAGAGGGAGTGGGCGAGAGGGGAAGGGAGAGCGGTAGATAGAGATATAGGTGGTAGAGGAGAGAAGGATATGGGCCAGGGAGCATGAGTGGGAGGGAGAGAGTGTGAGATAGGGGAATGGGGAGCGGGAGAGAGAGAGGGAGAGAGAGAAGGAGAGGTAGAGGGAAGAGAGAGAGCGGGAGACAATGTCGGAGAGTGTAGGGTGTGGTGAAGAGAGTGAGAGAGGAGGAGAGGGATATGAAGAGAAAGGGAGAGGGAGAGAGAGGGGGAGGAGGAGGGAGAGGAGGAGAGAGTGTGATAAGGGGAGGAGGAGATGGATAGTGAGGGAAATAGTGGGAGAGAAGAGAGAGGGTGGAGAGGAAGAGAGAGAGAGGAACACATAGTGGGGTTATGAGGGGGAGTGAGAGGGAGTGATATGTAGAGAGGGACAAAGAGGGTTTGGGTGAAGGGATAGGTGGAGAGAGATGGATATGCGGGGAGGGCAAGAGTGGGAGAAGGTGAGACAACGAGAGAGGGGGATAGGTAGAGGGAGAAGAAGAGGAAGTAAGAGGAAGAGAGAGAGTAGGAGAGTGGAGGGAGGGTGGAGAGGGAGAGAGATGGGGAGAGAGAGGGGGGAGAGAGATGAGGAAGGAGAGAGGGGGGAGAGAGAGGATGACAGGCAGAGGGAGAGGGGAAGTGAGAGGAGTAGATAGTGAAATAGGTGGGGGGAGAGAGGGGGAGGGGAGAGTATGATTGGGACAGGGGGAGTTGGAATGTGATGGGGAGAGAGTGATGAGGGGGAGAGGGAGAGGGGGAAGGGCAAGGGGAGAGAGACTAAATGAGAGATGAGGAGAGAGTGAGGGGTTAGGAAGTATAAGTGAGAGGGGGAGATGGAGCTAGAGAGAGAGAGATGGAGAGGGAGGGAGAGGAGGAATGAGATGAGGAGAAAGGAATGCAAAAAGTAACATTCAAAACTAATAATCTCAGTTTGTGTTATCAAATTGTTATGTATGTAACGAAAACATGAAAGAAGCATATTTTCATTAACATGTAGTCATGTGTAGCCAACAAGTTCAGATGTAATGAAAATATAATATTTAAAATGAAAATAATGTGGTGTGGGTGGAGAGACGTAGAGGGTGCGGGGGTGGAGAGGGAGGGAGAGAGGAGGGAGGGAGAGAAGGGAATAGAGAGGGATAGTGGAAGAGAGTTATAGAGAGAGATAGAGGGAGAGGGGGAGAGATCTAGATTCATATAAATGGTTATTCATATAATTATTCCCAATATTAGTAATACTTAGATGAATGGTTATTCATATAAATTAATTGAATTGAATCTACTTCATTGTGTTAATAGTGTGTCTCTTTTCGAATAAGGTTTTCATAATTTTAATTTAGCTATCAATAATAGTTAGATGAATGATAGAGATTTAATCTCCATAAAATATCCTAGAATATGCATTGTAAGATAAACAAAGCAATAGTTGAAATTTATCTCCAAAGTGGTTGTGTCCTTTTTACTCTTTTAGTTAAGTTGAGTAATTAAAAAAATTGTCATATGAACAACGTCATATGACATAAGAGAATTGGGTATGTGGTATCGATAAAGTATGGTACTCGCTCATGGTATTGTAACAAAGTTTATTTACAAATTAAGAATCTCTATAATAAAATATGAGTAACATGTTCCATGCTTTTAAAATGTATATATGTTTAACTTATATATTAATTATTTTTATATTTAATAATATTTTATAAATATATATTATATATATATATTATATATTATATATATATTATATGATATATAGATAATATATATATATATATATATAACATAAAATGTATCATGAATGAGTTTTTCACAACTAAGGTAGTAAGAATCTATTTCTTAATGTTAATAGTAAACATACTGCCAAGTTAAAAGTTCCAGGCCATACTACATTATTTCTATACAGGAGGTGTATTATGTGTTTATTATAATATCATATGCATATATATTTGTGGTTATGTTTATGCAAGAAATGTATTGTGTTTATTATAATTTTAATATAAAGAAGAAATGCATTAATTGTTTTGAATCTATGGTCTTTAAATCCCACACAAAATAATTAGTCTACACCTCATAGATCAAACAATAATTGCTTTTAGTGATCCAAAACAAATAACAATTTCAGCATTCCCAAAACAAATAACGAGTTCACTATTAATTTTACTCGATTCATCTCTTATTAAGATGGATTAGTTGGCAGAATAGGATGTTACCCCTTCTATTTGGTTTGAAATCCGGCATGGGGAAATCTTTGGCCCATTATAATAAAGCTCAAAGAGTAGGCTCCTCCATGTTAAATTTTAGGCTCTTTCTAAATTATAAATTCTTAATATATTTAGCTTATTCTTAATATATTTAGCTTACATAATATACTCTTAATGTTAAAGAAACAATCCATAAATTTAATGTTACCCTTGAACTATGGTGAACGAAAAGTCATCTGCTCACTTCGGAGTTAACAAATATTAGGAAACCAAATCTGCGGTTTACTACTAAACTCAAGTTAACAAATATTAGGAAACCAAATCTAGCGTTTACTACTAAACTCCTCATGGAGGCCTTAAAAAGCAAGTTACATCAAAGTCAAATTGTCGGGGATCTAACCCGGGTCACTGGCGTGACAGGCGGGAATAGTCACCACTATACTACAACGACAGTTATTAAATACAAATTACCTCACTTCTAAAGCCAAGGATATTCCATGCTATTTTAAAATTAAAATACGAACAGTCAAAAGTCATCTACTCACTTCGGAGTTAACAAATATTAGGAAACCAAATCTGCGGTTTACTACTAAACTCGAAGTTAACAAATATTAGGAAACCAAATCTAGTGTTTACTACTAAACTCGTCATGGACGCCTTAAAAAGCAAGTTACATCAAAGTCAAATTCTCGGGGATCGAACCCGGGTCACCTGCGTGAGAGGCGGGAATAGTCACCACTATACTACAACGACAGTGATTTTAAAATACAAACAGTCAAAAGTCATCTGCTCACTTCGGAGTTAACAAATATTAGGAAACCAAATCTGCGGTTTACTACTAAACTCGAAGTTAACAAATATTAAACTAGAAGTTAACAAATATTAGGAAACCAAATATAGGGTTTACTACTAAACTCCTCATGGACGCCTTAAAAAGCAAGTTACATCAAAGTCAAATTGTTGGGGATCGAACCCGGGTCACCTGCGTGAGAGGCGGGAATAGTCACCACTATACTACAACGAGAGTCATTAATCAAATCTAGGGTTTACTACTAAACTCCTCATGGAGGCCTTAAAAAGCAAGTTACAAGAACTGTTATCTCACTTCTAAAGCCAAGGATATTCCATGCTACTTTAAAATTAAAATATGAACAGTCACTGTGGACTCAGATGGACCAGTATCAGTGTAGACATCGGACTGACTCAGATGCACCAGTATCATCGGAGACATCGGACTGACTCACATGCACCAGTATCAGTGTAGACATCGAAGACATCAGACTGACTCACATGCACCAGTATCAGTGTAGACATCGGACTGAGATGCATGGACTCAGATGCACCAGTGTAGACATCGGAGACATCGGACTGACTCACATGCACCAGTATCAGTGTAGACATCGGAGACATCGGACTGACTCACATGCACCAGTATCAGTGTAGACATCGGACTCAGATGCACCAGTATCAGTGTAGACATCGAACTGATTATTGGAAGGAACTTGTAACCTCCTATTACTGCTATATTTCATCACGGCCCAGCTTATTATATATTTGCTCATCTCTTTCTATTATTATCGCTGAATTATTGTCACGGTTTTCGTGTGGGATAAAGTACGATACTCTTCCTGCCTCCCGAAATCTTACATTATCTTTGTTATTATAATTCTTTTTACCAAAGGTTTACAAGGTTATTATCTTTGTTATTATAATTCCACCAAAATTCCTTCGACAATTTTATTTAATTGTTTAAAATCAGCGCGTTGTGGAGACCGACGACCCAATGATTGAACTGGGACGTTGAGTTACTAGTAACGTTGGTGAAAAAGCGATTAACGTATTCGGAAAAAGCTTTCCGTTGTGGTCTCACTTTATCCGTTAAGAAAAAGCTAACTTAATGATGTTGTGGTCCTCCCCCATTGTGGTCCTCACTCTATCCGTTGTGGTCCTCCAACATTCAAACCACACCGGAAATGCATATATCCGGTAGACGATTCCAGATGAGGCAAGCGCTGCAAATATATAGCCGTTCAAAGAACTTCGTAAATGGCTATATATATATCTTAAGAATTTCATTTTACAACATTTTCATCCTCCTCTATCCATCTATGTTCAGCTTGTGTGCTGGGTTGGGTTGTTTGAGTTTGAGTCACTAAGTTTGTATTTTGAGGACGAGTCTTCGTTGGTCTGTAGGTGTGTGTGAGAGAGTGAGTCAGTCATGTCTGGGTGGATAGAGGAGGAGGGTTTGCAATTTTTTGGTTCAATGAGATCCATGGAGGAGGGTTTGTAATTTTTGGGCTCAAGGAAACAATGATACTCTTTCGGTACAGTATGGTATACATGCTATTGAATTCCATTTCTATTATGTGCATGCAATTCTATTTCATTGCCCTGTTCTTTTTTTATTGATTGTAAATTATTCAATTACCGTTTATACCAGAATTAGGAGAGAAGTAGCTAATGTCTATGATGAATGTTTATATGATATAGGTTATACCAGAATTAGGAGAGAAGTAGCTAATGTCTATGAGGAATTTTTATATGATATAGGTCATTGAGGCTGGGTATACATGCTATTCAATTCCATTTCAATTCTGTATATGCAATTCTATTTCATTTCCCTGTTTTTTTTATGGATTGTAAATTACTCAGTTACCATTTATATCAGAAATAGGAGACAAGTAGATAATGTCCCTGAGAAATTTTTATATGATATAGGTCATTGAGGCTGTTGTTGACTTTGGCCGAAGAAATGAAATCTTTATTCTTTATTCGGACTTCCAATTCCAGGTATGGCCCGTTAACTCTCTTTTCAGTCATTTTGAAAGGATTTGAAGCTTTGCAGCCTCCCGAATAATTTAAACGAATTTTATTAGATTTAATTTTTCATATGAGTGCCTATGTAGACTTGTTGCTCGATCTAGCTTAACCTGTTGATTATGGTGTACAACAGAAATCACTTACGCCCAATTCTAATTCTTCACCCTGCGTATAAGATTACAGTACTCCTCTGACTCTTCACCCTGCTCGATGGTTGTTACCCGGTCACCCGCGCAGAGTCTCCCTTTTCACACTTATATGGCTAGAGCCCAAAGGGTAAAGGGTCGAGTGGATCATGAATCTGCAATATTTGTTTGTCTTGGAATAATGCGACCGTCACCTGAACGAGTGTCTGTCAATTTAGGGAGAGAGTTCTCGCTTCAATGGGAAATTCTCAATTCTTCCGGGATTCAGCGCCTTATCAATTATTCCGTCTATATTCAGCAACCTTCTTGGGGTTGCGTATACTGTTCTATCTGAGATATTATATCGATCAATCTGAAAAAACTAATATTAATATATCAATGCATGGTGGCTCTGTAATACGATCACCACTTAGCTTATGAATATTAAATTAGGTTATGAATATTATGCATTGATATATTTCTGCTTGTCCAACTCTTAAAATTTATCGTCAAGGACAACGGATCGAGTTTTATTTCAATGCTGTCTAGATTGACATGTCGGTTGTTTTTAATAATAATAGGCTATGTGCAACAATCCGTGGTGTTCGTAGCTAGATACTCCCTGTGTCCTGTTTCCGCTACGACTATGCAGGCGCCATTAATGTGTCAACCTCCGTCAGCACCAAGATTCCAATGCGACCAATCCCGTGAACTGCTATGCCGAGGTCAAGAGAAAACTCGCCCTTCAAATTTAACGTTTTCCAGAATTCCCCTACCCGTTTTCATAGTTTCAACCGGAATCATGACGGTTTTGTAGTTGTAGAAGAAGAGGGTTGTTTCAATAAGAAGTGTGCTATTTTGCAATAAAGCTTCAGAAACAAGGTTCCATTCTTAGTTACGGAAATTTGTGTTTCAGATGTGTGCCGTCTTAGAAATTGCAAATGTAGCTTTTATTGCCTGTATCAGATTTGTATATCGACATAAAAATTGTACATGAATAGTATTGTCCATAAAGAACTCGTGCTGCTCCTTTCAATAGATTCCTGTCAAAGAGTGTGAACAATGTGTCCCATTGTTATTGTGTAGTGGACTAACCATGAAGCCAACCGGACATGGCATTAACTAAAACCAAAACCGGACGAGGTTCCTCTTTTCTAAATCCGGATTTACATGAATGATAAGGCCGACTACCAAGCCAATTTTTGTTTTTCTGGCCCTATCAGAGTACTTGCATTTCCTTTATTGCATCTGATCCGACCAATAGCCTTAATCGCACGAAATGGTGAGAGATTCCGTTTGTGGGATTTGTCCCAACGTGAGGAGGAACCTTGGCAATGACTCTGAGATTTTATCATCATTTAGTTCAATCATTTAGCAATCGCAATGAATCTTGGTAGGTACCTTGATCATTTAGTTTAGTTGATTAGGGAGGTAAGTTCATCATTTAGGGAGGCAAATGCTCGACTTGTCATCACAACGTTACTCATCGCTGACGATGGGACTCAGTAGCGAGATCCCATGAGCTCTCGAGAATCGCAGTCAATTACGGTTCATCGACTTACGCTATAACAACTTCGGCGGGAGAATTTGGCTGGAACTTGGGTTCCTGCACGATTCAAAGTACCTGAACCTGGCTTCCAACAATTCGGAGAATAGCATACCTACATTTAGAGATTAGCAGGCTCGAGAGACCTCTGCCCATGACTATATTTCGGTTGCCCCTTTTCAGTTTATATCTTGCTAATAATATACTTGTTGGAATGTTAATTCCAACTGCAGGTTGCAGGGAACAGCGACGGACGTGGGCAGCGACGGACATGGGCAACGGTGGACGGAAATTCACTGCCCGCGCGGATCAGCAGTCAACGGAGACAGAAAACCACCCAGCGGTAAATCAAAACCAGCAGGATCATATCGCACCACCCTTCAGCAAAAGGCAGTTTCCGTGCAACGAACTCCGATGCAATTGGGAGCCGACAACTGTCCAGCAGTGATGCTGGCCTGACATCAGCATGTCCCATCCGTCGGAAGGTAACTTCTAGTCCTCTTACCCCGTCCGATATCCGTCTGATCATGAGGCCTCTCTCTCCGCCGTTTGATCTCGTGGAAGCTGTCCGCCGTTTAAAATCTTCATGGTACGCGTACGGGGCCTGTCAAAATTAATGCAGCATGGACAATACATAATCGACCATGCCTTATGATAATGGAATGTCATAGGTTTGGTAATGTTCCTTTAATGTTTTCATACGGCGAATTTAACTGGAGTATGGGCGCGTGGTAAAACAAAGTATAACATAAGTTTTTTTATATATGTTTTTAAAAAAAAGAAAAGCGTTGACCCTGTTTTTGTTACGAAAAAAAGGCACGCACGGGGATTTGAAAAACATATGTGTAATGGCGCATTGTAAAAAGAAAAAATGTGTTGTGTGAGTTTTCATACGAAAAGATGTATGTGTGTTCGCTGCAGCGAACGAAGAACAGGGAAACTCCAAAAGGAGAACAGAGTAAATTTTATATTGCAGGAGATGCACAGATGTGCAAAAATGTTTTGGTTTGAAATGTAAAAGAAAAATGCAGCAGCAGTGAAAAGAATTTATTTTGTCCTGGTAATGTTTTGGATTGCAATGTAAAAATTGCACAGCAGTGGAGGAGGAGAAGTAAATGAAACCAGTGGGTTGTTTTGGTTTTCAAACCATGTATTGTTTCACACAAGTGAAAAGGTAAACCTGTAAATCTCTGTGGTTTTTGCTTTTCACACAGCAGTGAATGTAAATGAAATATTTACACAGTGGTGTAAAATTTCATAGGAGGCAGAGTAACTTAGGTGAAAATGTTTTGGTGAATCCCTCTCAGTAAAAGAGGATGAATATGTCTCTGTAAATTCTCAGGTGAAAACAGAGTTTTGGTTTAATCTTGTTTTTGGTAAATCCCTCTCAGCAAAGAGGATGAATGTGTAATTGTGAATTTATTTTAATGAATGAAAATCTTTTATGGTGGTGCATTACTCTGTTCAGTGAATTTATTTTTAAGGGTAAAGATCCTGGAGTAGAACAAAGGAAACAAAGCATAGCCTCTGTGTTTTATATTTTGATGGTTTTGGTATTTTCCCATCCCAATGCAAACGAAAAATGCCAACACCTTAGAGGGCCCAACGCCGTATTCAACTTTCCGGATTCACTTCCCTCTATTCCCTCTGTGTCTTCTTTATCCCCTCACCAGATTAAGCTCGCTGCTGCCAAACATGCTACCTTGGAGCAACCGCCTACCATTTCGCCTTCTGCGCACAATAACGATGAGAATGCCAATGCCACTGCCAATAAGAAGAAAAGGAAGAAGGCAAGGAAGCATGCTGCATTGCCATCAAGCTCGGCTTCTGTTCAAGAAACAATGCTGTCGTTGAGGGAGAGTGGGAAGGAAGAACAAGAGTTGGCGATGTGGGATAGTCTACTTCCGGAATCAGGTGATTGCCTCGCCTGGAATTCGGAGAGATTGCCATCAAATTGGGAGGAGGGGGAACAGCACCATGAAGAGAACATCAGCAGCTTTGACAATTTCACAGACGTGTGGAACTTCGATGATGTTTGAATTGCTTCCGGAGCTGAGGCCGAATATCTTTGATGGTTTATTTTCAAACCTATGGTACAAAGAATACCAACGTTTAAGGCTAAACGTGAATGAATTAATTAAAGGAGGAGAGTGATTGTTAAAGGATGTCTTTGTTTTGATAATGCAATTTATCTCAGTAAGTAACTATAAGATCGAATAAATTACAAAAATAAGATCGAATAAATTTATTTGGACTTTCAAATGAATAAAAACTACATCAGCCTGGTTCTTGGTTTGTGTTCCAAACGAGATTTAATTTAATTAATATTTTTTTATTAATTTGTGATGATTTTAGTTCTTTTTTAATATAATATATATTTCTCTGATATATATCGTTATTCTGTTAAAGTACATTGGAAACTGCCATTATCGTAATGTGCGAAAAGATCGCTTTTACCAAGGTGGATGGAGGCTCAAATTGGCGACGCAAATCCTTATAAAATGAAAAGAGCGGCCTGCATAATGACTTATCCAGTGTCAAAAAGGGCAAATTAAGTGTTGGCTTTTTATAAGATTAAATATGGCTTCTTCCTCTGGGATTATATTGATCTCTTTAATATGTTTTGCAAGTTTTGTGGCAGTTCTCCCCGGAGCAACAGATGTCCAAAATAATCCACAAAGGTACTTTTTCACATTGTTGTAAATTTACATAATAATTTGGTAGTTCACAAATTTCCGAAAGATGAAGCTGAAGTTCATTCAATGCTATGCAGTAGTTGCTACCAACATAGTTGTAATCTTCCACATTGCTGGGATAATTGCCCGAATTTGGAATGTGGTTGCAGACGGTGCAACTGCTGTTAAACATAATTGCTGGTTGAAATGATCATTTTCTTTCGTGTTATTACGATGCACGATGGGGGCGAGAATGAACTATCATAAAATGACCCATTTTATGAGTTGGTCAATAGCCTATATTATTGTAGACAATATATGTTGTTTTCATCTGGTTCAGAATCATGGTTGCTTTTTTCCTTTACATTTTGGGGAACTCCTTGAAGAAGTACATAGTACATCATATGCTGCCTGGCAGCCTCTGCAGGATTCGATATCGGTAGGTGCGGACCGTCCCCACATATATTTTGAAATTGTGGTTTAATGGTTTCCATACTGGTGCCTCGACCGTCCCCACATATATTTTGAAATTGTGGTTTAATGGTTTCAATACCGGTCTGCGTGACAACGGGCCGCCCCGACCGTCTCCACATATATTTTGAAATTGTGATTTAATGGTGTGGAGGTTTGGCTTTATAAATCTCGTAGTCTAATTTTTAATAAAATTAAAAAATTATAAATGCAATGGCTGAAAGCTGCTTCAAATGCGATTTCTTCAATTAAAAAAATATACAAAATACATAGATGTAATCTTCCACATTGCTACCATCACTGATGTAATCTTCCAAATTTCTACCGTCACTGCCTGCATTTGCATTTCAGGAAACTATTGTTAGATGTAACTCATGTTTAACGTAATTTCTCCATGAAACTTACATTTTCTTTCTTGTTATTATGATGCAAAGTGGGGAGAGAAGGAACTATCAGAAAACATCCCCATTTCATTAGTTAGTTAATAGCCAGCCTATTATTATGGGTACGTATTATTTTCATGTATTTGAGAATCATGGCTAAACGTTGCTTTTCGTATATAAAATTCTGGATATGAATGATCAGTGAGGAAGAATTTGAAGTAATGACACACAAGTATTGATGGCTGGATTGAAAAATTTAACGGTATTGTCCTTCAACAATTACTATTATTCTGTAAATTATTGAAGCAACAATTTTATTTTAATTATAGTAACTAGAATATATTTTTGAATATATTTTTAAATGTATAAATAATTTATAATCTTTTTTTTTAAATCATCCATTCTCAAACTAATAGAACAATCCAAGAATAAATAAGTATTCAACTCTTTGAGGATGCCGAAGTAAATAGCTGGAAGCAGAGGCAAACCCTGTTAAGAAATAGGGCCTACTTCCAAACCCTGTTAAGAAATAGGGCCTTAACCAGACCCCTTTTCCTCATTGTTGTAGCCAAGGAAAATAGAGGTAGCTGTTACAAAAAAACGATAGTCAAAATAGTTTTAACAAAGAGGAACAAAACTAACATTGGAATAGTGGGTAAGATGCTACAGGAGTGTCCCTGTGATTTTACCACCATAGTGCCGCGGTCCCTGTGATTTTACCACCATAGTGCCGCGAGATGGAACTTTACCTGCAAACAGACAAGAAAATGCTCAAAAAAGCCAAACCTGTAGGAGCAGGAAACGTTCCTCACATCAAACCCTAGTTTTATCTGGGAGCATGTACTGCTGAAGGTCGCCTTCCGATGATGCGGCCCTCCAGTGACAGATGAGAGCACTTGTGTAGAGAAGGTCGAGAGGAGAACCACGCATAACTTGGTTCTGCGCGCTGGAAGTCAGCTCTGGGGTTCCGGTGGGAAAAACATCTATTTGAACCCGCTGGGAAAAACATCGATCTGAACCCAAGCGAGAACCAGTGGTTCCTTTGCCATGACTTCGGCAGAGAGCAACAGCAAGCTCTGAACGGTTGGATACGATAGCAATTTCTTTGGTTGACGATGAGTTTTATATTAAAATGAATGAAAAACACTGAATGATATGAATAGAGCTGACAAATGAACCTAGCGTGACCTGGTAGACACGTGACTTATTCTTGTTACGCCCTAAGGCGTTCCCTCTGAAACAAACTCACCTCCCAGGACAGCTGTAATTTTGTGAGCCTTTGATTCCGGTGTTAGAAGATGGAAATAGTGACAGTCATCCGATTGGAAAAACCGGTATGAATCCATTGATCCGTTACAATTCGTTAATTACGCCGTAAGGCGTTTCTCTCTGAAATCAACTTTCCTCATTGCTTATCTATCATTTTGTGCACCACACGATTAGATGTTAGACGATTAAACAAATTTCAACCCTTAGATCAATAGCAAGGAGAAGAGACACGGGACAGCCAAGGAAGAGACACCGGCGGAGCTGTTGGCCTTGGAGCGAGCGGACGCATATGGATCTGGTTGGTGGCCATCATCAAATAATGGCCACTGGGAGCGTTTTTCTGGAGGAGAAGTTCCTGAGAGCCCGAGGTTTCTTGTTGATCCTCTGCATCCATGGTGAGCGGTTTGTTTCGCTGGGTGCCTATCATTCCAACAGAGCAAATCTTTCTCGAATGAACAATAAAAAAGAGAGCCCTGCGTATAACGACGACTAGGATCAACAATATTAGGAATGCCACTCATCGAGATAATTTGGACTTCTCCTCTAGTGCAATTGAGAAGATCTTCCAGGACGTGGACAGTATCGGGAACAGCAAGCCAGAGTGCCTCGTTGTGCCAGAGTATCTGATCCTCTGCATCGATGGTGAGGCGGTTTCTTGGTTTTTTAAGTTAAATCCTCTGAATCCACGTTTCTTGGTTTTTTTAATTAAATCCTTTAAATCCATGCTGAGGCGGTTTACTTGGTTTTTAAATTAGATCATCTGCATCCATGATGAGGCGGCACCATGGTTCCACAGAAAACGGGAGAAACCCAGCCTTCCAAATGCACTGTTGAATATGGATGGCCGACGTTTGCATTTAATTGATTATATCTTCTAATTTGATAAATATTGCCAATGATAAAATTCTGTTCTGTTCAATTACATTGTTTCAATCAATTTTTTATGATAACAAGAATGCCAGTGTTTTAAAATACACAGGTGATTTCAGAGTATGGTCCTGCAAAATCAAGGGCTCGGTGAAGTTTTGAGGATCCAAAAGCTTCCATGGTAGTTTTTCTCAGCTGCCACTTCTCTTTAAGGTTAAAATAAAAAGCATAGTTTATAATCAATTGCCTATGGGAAGGAATTTGAAAACAGAGCCATACCGATGATTGAGGAAAGTACTGTTTCTGTGACCTATATATGAACCAAATCAAAGGGTTAAGACTCTCTTTTGGAATGCCTAATTAACATACTTGGCCAGTGATTGCATCAATCCAAAGTCAAATAATTCTTTGTAAAAGGAAACCAATGAAATCAAAATAATAGTTTATCAATAATTATTCATTCATTCAAAAATTAATGACAGAACAGGCAGGTAATTTAGGTAAGAAAGAAAACTTACAGATTAATAACTCAGTAACATGTAAAAATATGTATAATTTTTATTTTGAGAAATGCAAAATGCAATACTTCATCTTATAAAAACTTACATGATAAATTTACATTAAATAAAATATTTTGCCCATATATCTGCTCATGAATTTGTGAAAGTTCACAAGATATGCATGTAATCTAGACAAGAAGAGGAAATTTTATGGATTAATGGAATGAGCATATACTTAGGAAGACAAATAATTCCAATTGAGCAGCACGTTATCTTTAAATTTCCAAAAATATCACAAGCCAAAATAATCACAAAAAATGGGAAGACGGGGCCATAAATTTGGCAGGGAAAAAAATTACAGATTAGTAACACACAAATTACTTATACAAAGAAACAATTCAAAATATGCAGCATTATTTCTTATAGATTTGTTTAGAATCTCTCAAAAGCAAGACAAACAATTGAGGCAGGAACCAAAAAATTACATCAATAATATGGGAAGGACAACACAAATTAATAAGACATCACATTAACGCGCTAACGCTACAGCCTACAGGCTTCTCCTTTAATTCTGATGCAGATTTATATCTAATTCTTTTCTAGGCCTCTACTTATGATCCATCCAACTTTATTAGGGAGTGCTTGTTCTTCCTATCCTTTTACATAGGATGGGTCTCTGCATCATTGCTTAGGGTTTACCTCTTTGGATTTTCCTCTCTGATTGGTTAATTTTTTCCCATTTCATGCCCACTTCTACATTGACATTGTTACCATTGATGTAATTTGGTTTATTTGTGGATATTATTAACTGCATAGAGAGCTGACTCTGTTGGAGAATGTAGTTGGTCCAACAGCAAAATGCAGAATTTGCCAAACCTGTTATCACTTTAATCTCATGATTGCAGAGTTTGGTAATGATTATCCAGACAGGATTCAACTAGGATTGTTGTCATTAATATATTTTTCTTTGAATATGCTTCCTGTAAACTCCAACCTACTTGTGCAGGTGGAAAGGCTCTCACCACATGCAGCCCACTTGCTGAAATATCTCCCACCACAAGCATGCCACTTGTCTTCTTGAAGACCAAATTATTGAATGTAAGCACTTCCGTTAAGCTAAGTCACCATAATGGTGAATACCCGTTAAAATCACCTACGACTTATACATGCCTTCTGACCCCAACCGACCCTCTCTCACCCCATCTTCACCACCTAAGCACGCCACGATTAGCATAGGCACCTGCTGTTATAACTACTCGGCTACTGGATTCTATTGTAATCACTTTCAGTGGTGCCTAAATGCTATTGCAATCACAAAGATTGGTGACTGCAGGATACCAGTGTAATCACTGTAAATAAATATCACATTTCATTTCAACAGGAATTAAAATAAGATAAAAATGCATACCTGGACTTGAGCCTTTCCAGGACTTTGATGGTGACCAGCTGAGAGGCCATACAGGCATCCAAGTTCACGAACACTAGCCTTTCCCCACTGGGTTCCCCCACAATGAATGTTCTGGCCCTCAGCCTGAAATGAACACCAGAGGCAATTTGTTCGCTGTTTGCATAACCCATCATCTTAGCATCTGCTGCAGGTCCTGTGATATCATATGACCCTGTTCCTATCAAGTAATTGGGCCCTGAGAAGCACTCCAATGGAAATAAGCCCACCAGCATAAGAGTACATAAAAATATGAATGTGAGTCTGTATATCCACCCCATCGCTCGCTCACTCGGTATGATCCAGTTTCAAGGATTCCTACACATACAAATAAGAGATATATACCAAGAGTTCATTCTCTTGTGATAAGAGACAGAGATATATATACACATTGTGTATTTCAGGTTTACTTGTGGCTATCAATGTGAATGCGTAAGGCAGTTAGATACATTTTAGTGTTAAAAGGATGGGATTGGACTTACTGCGTTCAGTCCAACTGTGATCAGCTTTCTGTGAATTTTCCGTGATTGGGCTATGAAAAAATTGAGCCCAACAACACCATTCACATTTATTAGATGAAATGGCTTACAAGTATTTTTCTTTTAACATACTCTGACATGACACATACAAGCAGAGAATTTCGTACTTGGAAACACCTGAGCTGACATGAGTTTTGGGATTTGAGCAGAGAAACACTCGTAGAGAAATGATTTTAATTTGTTTATTGAAATGACGCGGAATTTGGGCACGGAATTTGGGAATTTGGTGAGGCGGTTTCTTGGTTTTTTAGGTTAAATCCTCTGAATCCACGTTTCTTGGTTTTTTTAATTAAATCCTTTAAATCCATGCTGAGGCGGTTTCCTTGGTTTTTAAATTAGATCATCTGCATCCATGATGAGGCGGCAACATAGATCCATGGTTCCACAGAAAACGGGAGAAACCCAGCCTTGTTGAAGTTATAATTTCACTGCCCGTGCGAACCAGCAGTCAACGGCAACCCAAAACCACTCAGTACAAACCTGAAAACCGCCAGTATGATATCGCACCACTCTTCGACATAAAGTGGTTTCCGGACATGGTGCTCCGATGCTGACAACTGTCCAACCGTGACGTAAGCCTCAAGCACTTTTCAGAAGGTAACTTGTGGTCTTCTCATCCCGCCCGATATGCGTCTGATCATGATGCTTGCTCTCCGCCATCCGATTGAAGGGGAAGTTCTCCGCCGGTTAAAGTCTTCATAGTACGTACGGGGCCTGTTAAAATTTAATGAGGCGTGGACCATCCCATACGTTATACTAATGTTATGTCATATGTTTTGGTAAGGTTTTTAATATTTGTTACGGCGATTAAAAAGGAGTATGGGTAAGTCCTTTAATATATGTTTTAAAAAAAAAAACGTTGACCTTTTTTTTGTCATGTGAAAAACGCACGGGGATTGTATCGAATGGTTTTGTATATGAAAAACAGCGCGACCCTACAGCGCGAAAAGGGAGAAGAGCCCAAAAAGCACCAAAACGTGAATCTCACACGGTGAGATAGAGAAATGTGAATTCGCAGCAGCTAATGAAATACACAGATTAATTTTGTATTGCAGGGAAGGAACGCACAGAAGTGCAAGAGTATTTTTGGGTCTGTAATGTAAAAGGGGTTTTATGCAGCAGAGTAATTTTGATTGTAATGTAAGAAGTAAAGATTGCACAGCAGTGCAGGAGGAGAAGTAAATGAAACCAGTGGATAGTTTTGTTCAAAACCATGTATTGTTTCACAACAGTGAAAAGGTAAATGTGTAAATCCCTGTAAGTTTTGTTTTCACACAGCAGTGAATGTAAATGAAATATTTACACAGTGGTGTAAAATTTCAAAGGAGATCACGAGTAATTTCTTTTGTAATGTTTTTGGTGAATCCCTCTGAGTAAAGAAGAGGGATGAATATGTCTCAGTAAATTCTCAGGTGAAAACAGAGTTATGGTTGAATGTTGTTTTTTGGTAAATCCCTCTCAGCAAGAGGATGAATGTATACTCAGTCATTTTTATTTTAATGAATAGAAATCTTTATGGTGGTGAAATAACTCTGTTCTCAGCTATTTTTTTAACCCGGTCCTCTGTGCAAAAAGATCCTGGAGCAAAGGAAACAGAGCATTGGCTCTGTGGTAATTTGGTTTTTTGGTTTTTGGTATTTTTTCCATTGAACAAAAATACCCAACAGTGGTATCAGAGCTAGTTCAGGCTCTTTGATGGTGACAGAGCAGGTTCATGCTCTTTGAAGTGTCAAAGAAGCTGAAGGAAAGACCCTTGTTGCAGCAGCAGTAAAGCTTCTCTAGCTGTGTGAAGTTTCAGCCAAAGGGATTCAGGTGTTTCTCAAGTTTTTGAGTTGCTGTTGAAGAAACAGTAAGTCATTTTAAAAACACAGTCAGGGATTTAAAAAAAAATAGTTAAGAATGGCTAGGTCAAAGAAGAAAGTGTCCAAATCCCCTAAGGTTGTGTCTCCCTCTTCTATTAAAATAGAAGGCAATCTATTTGAAAACATTTTATTTGAGGCACCAAGGTTCAATGGAGACTTTGATATATGGGAAATAAAAATGAGGATTTTCTTACAGTCTGAAGGCATTGAAATTTGGGAGTCAGTGATTGATGACAGCAAAATGGATGGAGAATCCAAAGAGTATGATGCAAAAGCAGCAAAGATAATCCTGGATGGTCTGCCTGATTCTGT
>APFE031601553.1:62479-76984 GCA_000404065.3 Pinus taeda | reverse complement strand
TTACAAAATAGTAAAACATAAAACAAACAAAAAAAATAGTAATAAGATGAATTAAAATTATTAATATAGTAATAACATGAATGAAATAATGATAACGATTAGTGTAATAGTGTTACAAAATAGTAAAACATAAAACATAAAATGAACAAACAATATAGTAATAACATGAATTAAATAATGAAAATGATTAGTATAATAGTGTTACAAGAGAGAATCATAAAACAAACAAAAGAACAATATAGTCATAACATGAATTAAAATTATTAATTAGTAATAACAAGAATTAAATAATGATAATGATTTGTGTAATATTGTTAGAAAATAGTGTTACAAAATAGTAAAACATAAAACAAACAAACTATATAGTAATGATATGAATTAAAATTATTAATATAGTAACGTGAATTAAATAATGATAACGATTAGTGTAATACTGTTACAAAATAGTGTTACAAAATAGTAAAACATAAAACATAAAACAAACAAACAATATAGTAATAACATGAATTAAAATTATTAATATAGAGATAACATGAATTGAATAATTATAATGATTAGTATAAAAGTGTTACAAAATGGTAAAACATAAAACATAAAACAAACAAACAAGATAGGAATAACACGAATTGAAATTATTAATATAGTAATAACATGATTTAAAATTATAAATATAGTAATAACATGAATTAAAATTATTAATACAGTAATAACATGAATAAAATAATTATAATGATTAGTATAATAGTGTTACAAAATACTGTTACAATATAGTAAAACACAAAGCGTAAAACAAACAAACAATATAGTAATAACATGAATTAAAATTATTAAGATAATAATAACATGAATTAAATAATGATAACGATTAGTATAATAGTGTTACAATATAGTAAAACATAAAACAAACAAACGATATAGTAATAACATGAATTAATATTATTAATACCGTAATAACGATTATTAAATAATGATGATGATTAGTATAATAGTGTTACAAAAAGTAAAACATAACAGTACAACATAAAAAATAAAATAAAAAACAAACAATACAGTAATAAAATTATTAATATAGTAATAAGATGAATTAAAATCATTAAATAGTAGTAACATGAATTAAATAATGATAAAGATTAGTATAATAGTGTTACAAAATAGTAAAACATAAAACATAAAACAAACAAACTGTATAGGAAAAACATGAATTAAAATTATTAATATAGTAATAACATGAGTTAAATAATGATAATGGTTAGTATAATAGTGTTACAAAATAGTAAAACAAACAAACATAAAACAAACAAACAATATAATAATAACATGAATTAAATAATGATAATGATTAGTATAATAGCGTAACAATATAGTAAAACATAAAACATAAAACAAACAGACAACATAGTAATAACATGAATTAAAATTATTAGTATAGTAAACACATGAATTAAATAATGATAATGATTAGTATAATAGTGTAACAATACAGTAAAACATAAAACATAAAACAAACAAACAATATAGTAATACCATGAATTAAAATTATTAGTATAGTAATCACATGAATTAAATAATCATAATGATTAGTATAATAGTGTTACAAATTACTAAAACATAAAACAAACAAACAATATAGTAATAACATGAATTAAAATTATTAATATAGTAATAACATGAATTAAATAATGATAATTATTAGTATAATAGTGTTACAATATAGTAAAATAGAAAGCATAAAACAAACAAACAATATAGTGATGTTGATAGTGGTTAACATCCGCTGAGACCAAAGATTGGTCTATCGGACCTAAAGAAATAAATTATTTATTTTGATTTAAGGTTTTATTCTTATGCTCAAAGAGCTTGGAGAGAAGCCTCCCGAGCTCACTATAATTTTGACATTGTGAAAGGCTAGGAATGTCAGTATTGTAACAAAGATTGTGAAACTGGGATCTAATGTGGTTGTACGCGGTGCACTCTAAGAGGAAGTGGTTTTCATCCTCGATGTTCCTATTCTCACATATATGGTAGATCCTTTCCATCCATTGCATTTTAGGAACTGCCCAATGACATGTTTCACTATGGAGCTCATAAGAATTCGTTCTAATCTTTGCCATATTAATTTTTTTCTTTGAGCTTGTTAAAATAGAGAGTTATTTTTGATCTTCTAGGGTGGGGTTGATGACGTTCTTATAATAACTTAATTTTCTTTTACTCGCTAAATCTTTCTCACACCACTTTTTTCTTTGAACTTAGAAGTAACAATATCTTTAATGTTATTTATGTTTTGCAATGCATCATTCTCGTTGATCTCCAAATAGTTTAACAAGGCCCTTGTGTCTTTACGCCACCCCCAATTTAGTCTTAGGTGGTTTTGTCCGGAATTTAAAGCTAGCTTAGGAAGTCTATGATAATCTATGTTATTGAGTTTGTGCTTGTACAACAGAAACCTAATCATAGCTAGGGTCTCAATAGGAGAAATACCTACTTCTATAAGGAGAATAAGAGAGTGTTGGGTCCCTATAATACTAGTGATTACACCATTACTATTGTAGTTGTATCCCTTATTAATATTGTTGTGCCCATTTTGTCACCATATTTTTATTACTATGTCCTATAAAATCCCTCTATTGTTATTTTGTGGATTTATATTATTATTGTTAGGTCGGTTGGGTTATATTGTGACTCCTTAGATTCCTATATATAAAAAGGAGGTTTTGTCATTTGAATCATCCAAGAATTTTTCATTTATGTAATGTAAAGGAGGTTGCCCCCTCGAAGAGGCTGAATTGTAAGGTGTTGATCTATCTTTTCTATCTTTTTCTTGAGCTGGTTTCATAACATTTGGTATCAGAGCTTTGGATTCTAGGGCTTCGCTACTCCAAATAGGTCATCGTGGCATTTTCGCTATAACTTTTTTCTGTGATGTTTCAGAAGCTAAAAAAAACCCATTTGAGAAGAGATCGTGCTGAATCTCGGTTCCGAATTTTAGAGCTTTTCGTGCTATACTTGCAGATATATAATCTGAGGAATTTGGTCTTTCTGCAGACTCTTGAATTACACTCAAAATAGGTGACCTAGGAAAAATTGTCATAACTTTCTCTCTGAGAATTAGATTGAAATTTTGTAAGAAGGTATAGAAAGAGGACGGACTATAGTTTCTTGTACATATTTTTTAGAGCCAAAGATTGAAATAGTGACTTGTGGCACGTCATACAAGTTCGCTCTACTGAACTAGTCTATAATCAGGTCACTGTGGGAGATTTCACATAACTCTTCCTTGGAAAATCCAATTTGGATCACACTAGTGGCATTGGAAAGAGGATACAGAGGGCTACTGCAGGTTGCAATTTCAGAACTAGATGATCCAAAAGTACAAAGATACATCAGAGACAATATCGAGCTGCTACAAAGTGAAAAAAAGTGTGTAGATTTTTTTAAATTTTTTCTTAAGTTTGGTTTGAAAATTTATTTTGAAGGAATTCAAAAGGCATAGTAGAGCATTATTATCGGTAACTGATGCCCCTAGGAAAGAAAATTCAAACACCTAGTAAGCAACCTAAAATCTCTAGCATGACACAAGAAGAAGAGGAAGAAATGCTACATGATATATCAAAATTACAAGACCAAGTGCAACAAAGGTCACTCTCACAAAAGCTAATAGAAGCTAAGATAAAGGGCGTGGAAGCTAAGATGGATGATTTGAAGATAGATTTGAAGACAGATTTGAAGAGTAACATGGTAGATTTGAAGACATATTTGACAAATTTTCTATAAGAAATACTTACTAATGGTGAAAAGGTAGTAAAGGAAACTCATGATGCGAACAAAAGAAATGTTAATCATGATTTCATACACTCTAATGTGGGATCGAAGACCCACCATATTCCAAAAATCGATATGAGGAGTTTTGATGGCAATGATCCCACAATGATGGGACCCAGCCCACTTGGCGTATCCCTTTACACTTTTAAGTTACACCTGGACGTTTACGTGGCAGTTGTATGTGCGTTTGTTTTTCCCGCGTTCTGTAGCTGGTAGCTGGGCATTAACTGTGGGTGTAAATGTGTTGTCCTTCTTCTTTGGTAAACGATGTTACCCTAACCCTATGTGATTTCTCGATTGTTCCTTGTCATTCTTGCCATTGGTTCTGAGGGTTTTGAGCTCTGCGTATGGAAGTATGTCGAGGGTGTTGTATCCTGTTTCTGTTGGCTCCGAGCTATGATTTCATGGTTGTGGGTTGATTTTATGCTTGCTCTGGTTATGGGTGGAGACCTGCTCTGCGCGTTTTGCTATTTGTCCGCCTGTATGCTTCGACGGTGTTCTGCTCTGGGGTTTTCTTGCAATCTCTAGTAAGTCGTTTACCCACTTTGTTACTCTGTTTCTAATAAATGAGTTCGAGCTCTTCGTCCTGGTTGCGTCTGCTGTAACTGTTGGTTTCTTGTAAAGAAGTTTGGTTCGAGTCTGGGTTGTTTTAACACTGGTATTAGGCTCTTGCTGCCCCATTCCTGCATGTAATGTTAGTCTTCTGGTCCTTTACTTTCGAATCTGGTTTGGTAGTGATATTGGATTATGCGTCTGCTGGTAACGTTATGCTGTTCGTGGTTGAGTGTACAGGAACAATGGAAAAGTTCATTCAACCTCTGCTACAGGTAAATGCTCTTTCTCTGATTCAATGTTCACTCTCTTTTTGTTCTGGGTCTAAACAAACCTGCTACTCTGGTCTCCAGTTTATTGTGGCGTCCTCTTGTTCGAATGCACGGCTCCTCCTCACGCGGTCTCTAGGTGAGGGTTTCTTTCCCTTTTCCCTTTAATTTTTGTAATGCTGGTTTGGTTTCCTATCAAGGGTTTTGACCCCTTTAGGTTCTGTTGAACTCCAATCTCACTCTTGTTTGTTTGGTTGCAGGTCTTCTCTGGTGGCTTGGAGGGCGCACGTCTCTGTCTGTAAAAATGTTTAGTAGCGTAAAAGTGGGTAGGCCTGTAACCTATATTGTCTGTTTGTCTCGAGGTTTCTGCTCCGAATATGTTTCACTTGTTGTTTTACTGTTTGAATCTGGTGGGAGTCACGTCCGTTGTTGTCTTTCTGTTATGAGTTCACTGGATTGTAACTCGGTCTCAACAAATCCTTATTTTGTGCCTGGAATCAAACCCTAACGAGGGTTTTGCATTCGTTGCTTGTCTATAGTTACTGAGCAAATTTTGATCTTGTTTTTTACTGTACCAGTCTCCGTAATATTTAAGGGAACTCGACTTTTTCGGTTTCGACTATGCAGTAATGTTTACTGGAGAATATAAATGTAAATCGTTTTCTTATGAAAGGAAAAAGGAATGTGTTATTTGGTACCTGTAGCCTTCGCTTGTGGTTTTGTTATGTTTCTTGCATAATGATTCTTTTACTGGACTCTTTACTTGTTGTTGGTTTCGATTAGCTATGCGTAACTGTGCTGCTTCAACTATATCTTTGTGTGCTTGTTTGGTAATGATTTCGAATACAGTTCATACTCGTACAGTAGCCATAATATTACGGTTAGTTTACAGAAATGTAAAATCCTGTTTATTAAGTATGAGAGATCAAATCAATAATCTAGGAAATAAGATAGATGGATAGTAATTCTCTGGTACTTTTGAATGCTTGATAATTCTATTCTTCAATTACTCAACTTTTTCTCTACTTGACTAAAAGACCCTTTCTTTACATGTATGTTTGGCTTTTATAGCCTCTGTCTTCAGTTAAGGCTTGCAGTTTTGCCTCTTTCTTTTACAAGGACAGTTACATACTACTGTTCCTATTTGTAACCGTAATTGTTTGAACATTCCAAGCCTTGTAAAACAGTTAAAAGTTATTTTTTTCTAATTACAGAAACTACCCTTAATTTTATAATGAAACTAACAATAATCCTAACTGGAAAAGTAAACCATCTAACTGTTGCTGACTTGTAAAATAAAATAAAAAGAAAAATTATCTTCAGCAGAATTTAACAATTCAGTTTCCTGCTTGTGAACCTGGTTGGAGTCTTTTTGCCTCGTCACTGTGAGCTGGATGCTCGTGCATCAGGCTCTCGGGGTGAGAAAAGATCATGACTCTGGTTCATGAGCTCCTCCACTGATGTCCCTGTTCGTTCAATCTGCCTGGCGTCAAGCCAAGTGCTGTCCTCAATCGGACGGTTCTTCCACTTGACCAGGTACTGAAAATAATTTTTCTGCCGAGTATGCCTAACTACCTGAGTTTCGAGGATGCCTTCGATCTCAGGAGGTTGGACATAAGGAAATTGTTTCTTCCAACTGTCTGTGTCTTCCTGGGTGTTCCGTGTGGATTGTCCGGGTTCATCCTTCCTTCCTTCGAATAGTTCGCTTGTATACGGAAACAAATCTGCCACATTGAAGATAGGTGATATGCCTACTCCAGGTGGTAGTTGGATTTTGTAGGCATTCGCTGAAAACTTCCGCAAGATCTTGTAAGGTCCTATCTTCTTGTATTTCAGTTTGTTGTACGTACCTTTAGGAAACCGCTCCTTGCGTAAGTGTACCAGAGCATCATCCCCTACCTCAAAATGAACTTCTCTTCTCTTCGAATCTGTGTGTTCCTTATACTTTGAGTTGTTGTCCTGTAACTTTGCCTTTACCTGTTCATGTAAATCCCTCATTGCATTTGCAAAATCTTCTCCATCCGCACTCCGTCGTTCCTGTAAACCAAGATCCTGAGCTCATGCACTCCTCGAGGGTGCATGCCATAAAGAATCTCGAAAGGACTGAGACCCGTGCTACGATTCGGTGAATCGTTGTAAGCAAATTCTTCTTGCGCCAGCACTCGGTCCCTCATTCTAGAATTTTCTCCTACTAAGCTGCGTAACAGATTTCCTAGACTTCTGTTCACAACTTCTGTTTGCCCATCGGTTTGCGGATGGTAAGCAGAACTGTAGCTTAATTGGGTGTTCATCTTTTTCCATAAGGTACTTTAAAAATGTCCTGTGAACTTTATGTCTCTGTCTGATAGGATGTTTGTTGGTGACCCGTGTAATCGGATAATCTCATTAAAAAACAAGTGGGCCACGTAGGTGGCATCACTAGTTTTCTGACAAGGTACAAAATGTGCCATTTTCGAGAAACGATCTACTACCACCATTACCAAATCATACCCTTTCTGTGTTTTTGGCAGTCCTAATACAAAATCTAAACTCACTGAATCCCAAGGTCTGCCTGGAATAGGCAATGGCGTGTACAGTCCTGTGTTCTGGCTATGTCCTTTTGCTAGTTGACACACCTTACACTTAGCCACAAAACGTTGTATGTCCCGTCTCATTCTTGGCCAAAAGTAAAAGTGACTAAGTTGTTCTAAAGTCTTTTCAATACCAAAGTGTCCAGCCAATCGCCCATTGTGTTTTTCACGAATGATATTCTCCCTCATAGAACAGCTAGGGATACACAGTTGTCCTCCCTTGAAAAGTAATTTCTCCTGTATATTGTAGTCCAACCAATGATTGTTTCCTCGTATTAAAGGATTCTGGCACGCCTCGTAGGCTTCTTTGAAATCTGTGTCTGTCTTATAAAGATCTCGTAAATGTTTAAATCCCAAAACCTGCACAGTGCTTTCCTGCAATAGTAAAGCTTTTCTGCTCCATGCGTCGACAACCTTATTCGCTTGCCCACTGATATGCTTCAGTACAAAATTAAAACTCTGTAGGTACTCCACCCATTTGGCATGCTTATGATTAAGTTTATGTTGTTGCATTACATACTGTAATGCAAAATTATCTGAGAACAGCACGAACTCGTTTCCCAACAAATAATGCCTCCAGTGTCTTAGCGCCTGTACTACTGCGTAGAATTCCTTATCGTATGAGGAGTACTTTTGCCTACTCTCATTCAGTTTTTCATTGAAGAATGCCACTGGTCTGTCCTCCTGGCTGAGTACAGCCTCGATTGTTGTTCCACTAGCATCACAACGTACCTGAAATAGTTTTTGAAAGTCTAGTAGCCTGAGAATCGGTTTTTCTGTTATTTTCCTCTTCAATAGCTGAAAGCTCTTTTCTGCTGCTTCTGTCCATCGAAAAGGTTGGCTAGCCTTTTTGATGGTCTCTAGCATAGGAGCACAGATTCTGCTGAAATCTCTAATAAACTTTCTGTAAAAACTAGCTAATCCATGAAAACTTCGTACCTCAAACAAATTCTTCGGTGACGGCCAATTCATGATTGCTGTCACTTTCTCCGGATCCATCTTTAATTCATTCTCTGTTATCACAAATCCCAGATAAATTAGTTCTCTCTGTAAAAATGTACATTTCTTCAGATTGATCAATAACTTGTTCTGCTGTAGCTTCTCTAACACTTTACGCACATGCCGGAGGTGTTCTTCTCGTGTCTTACTAAAAATAAGTATGTCATCCAAATAAACAATTACAAATTTCCCTATATATTCCTTTAGCATCTCATTCATGAGTCTCATGAAGGTGCTGGGTGCATTTCTCAACCCGAACGGCATGACCAGCCATTCATATAGGCCCTCATTTTTTTTAAAAGCTATCTTCCATTCATCTCCTTCACGTATCCGAATCTGGTGATATCCACTTTTTAAATCTATCTTAGGAAAGTAAGTTTCCCCACTCAAACAATCCATCATATCATCCATGCGCGGTAACGGAAATCTGTACCGTATGGTGATTTTATTGATGGCCCTGGAATCAATGCACATCCACTATTCTCCTCCCTTTTTGGGGGTGAGAACTGTTGGTACAGAACATGGGCTCAAACTTTCTCTGATCAATCCTTTATCCAATAGCTCCTGCACCTGTTTTCTGATTTCTTCATTATCCTTGGGGCTCATTCGATAAGCTGCCCTATTCGGCAAGCTGGCTCCTGATATGAAATCAATGTGGTGACTAATGCTCCACTTGGGAGGTAACTTATCCGGCAAGTTGTCTACTACTATATCTGTAAATTCTTCCAACATCTGCTGTATTTCTTTAGGCAAATCTGTGATTTCTGTGTGTAACAAAACTGTCTTAGTCTTTCTTACTACAGCAAAATTCATCTCACTGTTTTCAATTTGCTTCAAAAATTGTTTTCCGTTCATAAGCAACGCCTTTGGTTCATTTCCTTCAACTGCCTCTTTCTCCTCTCTGATAGGCACAAGGGTATGCTTAACCCCATCTTTTTCAAACTTATAAAAATTCAATACCCCATCATGTGTCACTTTTCTGTCAAATTTCCAAGGTCTGCCCAACAAGATGTGGCACACGTCCATTGGCATAATGTCGCAAATAATTTTTTCTTTGTAACGTCCTATCTGGAATTCCACTTCACTCTTCTCATCCAGCAGCAACTGTTGTCCTTTCTGTAACCACAAAACTCGATATGGAGTGGGGTGTTTCAGACGTTTCAGTCCTAACTTCTCCACCATCTCGACTGACACCAAATTGTCAGTACTTCCGCTGTCAATTATCATTTTATAGAACTTACCTTGCGACTTGCAAACTGTTCTGAATAGAGCTTTCCGTTGCATCTGTTCAATACTCTCATCAACTGGTTTCACCAACACCTTATGCAGCACTAAAGCTTCTCCTGTTTCTGGGGCATTTTCTGCCTCTTGAGGAGGTGCTGCTACTTCCTCTCGTTGCGCCACATATGCGCCTCGCTGTCCAGTTGAATCTGTCTCTGGGCACTCAAAAGAGCAGTGGCCCCACTTGTGGCATCTATAACATTGGTATCCAGTTCCCCTTCCACGACCATTTCCTCTACCGCGCTGAAACGATCTGCCACCCCTCGTTCCATCTCCTTTTTCTGTTGTTCCCGAAGTCTTTGAACTGCTGGCTTCTTTGCTGCGGCTGGAAGTGCGGCCCCTACCATAGGAATGGCCTCTTCCTCTGTTAGACCCACGTCCTCTCTGGGAATTTTGTCTCCGGTTAAGATTTTCCTCTGCTTTAACTGCACTCTGATATGACTCCTCCGTATTGTTGGGAGACAAAATACTTATTTCGTCTAAAATTTCCATCCTTAGCCCATTCACATATCTGGCTGTCCTCTCTGCTGTATCCTTTGTATATCCTTCTCGCAAGTTTACTCGATAAAATTCCTCCATATATTCTTTCACCGTCAGACCTCTCTGTCTCAAGTTCTGAACTTGCCTATATAACGCAATTTGATAATCTCTTGGCAGAAATCTGCCCTTCAATTTAGCTACCATCCTTGCCCAAGTCTTTATCGGAGGCTTGTTCAACCTCTTTATCTCATTCTGGACACTATCCCACCACAGGGTTGCGTGTCCTTTCAGCTTTGTTGCTGCAAACTTGACCCTACGGTCTTCACTAATTTCTTCGCATTCAAAGTACTTGTCCATCTCACTAATCCAATCTAATACTACATCAATCGATAAACTGCCATCATAGGTTGGTAATTCTGGTTTTGGTTTACTATTTGACAATAATACAGACTTCAATAATCTCACTTCTGGTGAGTCACCTTCATCCCCATCTGCTGGTGCTTCCACTTCTTCGTCACTCACATCACCTAACTCTGGATCTCTCCTTCTGCCTGCCTCTACTGCTTCCAATCGAGCAGTAAGAATTCTGAGTTCTTCTCTTAACGCCTCATCTGCCATTCTATGGGCACCTCTGCCTCGTCCTCGTCTGCCTATATCCATTTCTCCCAAATCTTTTCAACTCAAATTGCTCTGATACTACTCTGATGGGACCCAACCCACTTGGCGTATCCCTTTACACTTTTAAGTTACACCTGGACATTTACGTGGCGGTTGTATATGCGTTTGTTTTTCCTGCGTTTTGTTGCTGGTAGCTGGGCATTAACTGCGGGTGTAAATGTGTTGTCCTTCTGCTTTGGTAAACGATGTTACCCTAACCCTATGCGATTTCTCGATTGTTCCTTTTCATTCTTGTCGTTGGTTCTGAGGGTTTTGAGCTCTGCGTATGGAAGTATGTCTAGGGTGTTGTATCCTGTTTTTGTTGGCTCCGAGTTACGATTTCATGGCTGTGGGTTGATTTTATGCTTGCTCTGGTTATGGGTGGAGGCCTGCTCTGCGCGTTTTGCTGTTTGTCCGCCTGTATGCTTCGACGGTGTTCTACTCTTGGTTTTCTTGCAATCTCTGGTAAGTCATTTACCCACTCTGTTACTCTTTTTCTAATAAATGAGTTCGAGCTCTTCGTCCTGGTTGTGTCTGCTGTAACTGTTGGTTGCTTGTAAAGAAGTTTGGTTCGAGTCTGGGTTGTTTTAACACTGGTATTGGGCTCTTGCTACCCCGTTCCTGCATGTAATGTCAGTCTTCTGGTCCTTTACTTTCGAATCTGGTTTGGTAGTGATTTTGGATTATACGTCTGCTGGTAACGTTATGCTGTTTGTGGCTGAGCGTACAGGAACAATGGAAAAGTTCATTCAACCTCTGCTACAGGTAAATGCTCTTTCTTTGATTCAATGTTCACTCTCTTTTTGTTCTAGGTCTAAACAAACCTGCTACTCTGGTCTCCAGTTTACTGTGGCATCCTATGGTTCGAATGCACGGCTCCTCCTCACACGGTCTCCAGGTGAGGGTTTCTTTCCCTTTTCCCTTTAATTTTTGTAATGCTGGTTTGGTTTCCTATCAAGGGTTTCGACCCCTTTAGGTTCTGTTGAACTCCATTCTCACTCTCGTTTGTTTGGTTGCAGGTCTTCTCTGGTGGCCTGGAGGGCGCACGTCTCCTTCTACAAAAATGTTTAGTAGCGTAAAAGTGGGTAGGCCTGTAACCTATATTGTTTTTATGTCTCGAGGTTTCTGCTCCGAATATGGTTCACTTGTCGTTTTACTATTCGAATCTCGTGGGAGTCACGTCCGCTGTTGTCTTTCTGTTATGAGTTCACTGGATTGTAACGCGGTCTCAACAAATCCTTATTTTGTGCCTGGAATCAAACCCTAACGAGGGTTTTGCATTCGTTGTTTGTCTATAGTTACTAAGCAAATTTTGATCTTGTTTTTTACTGTACCAGTCTCCGTAATAATTAAGGGAACTCGACTTTTTCGGTTTCGACTACGCAGTAATGTTTACTGGACAATATAAATGTAAATCACTTTCTTATGAAAGGAAAAAGGAATGTGTTATTTGGTACCTGTAGCCTTCGCTTGTGGTTTTGTTATGTTGCTTGCATAATGATTCTTTTACTGGACTCTTTACTTGTTGCTAGTTTCGATTAGCTATGCGTAATTGTGTTGTTTCAACTATATCTCTGTGTGCTTGTTTGGTAATGATTTCGAATACAGTTCATACTCGTACAGCAGCCATAATATTACGGTTAGTTTACAGAAATGTAAAATCCTGTTAATTAAGTACGAGAGATCAAATCAATAATCTAGGAAATAAGATAGATGGACAGTAATTCTCTGGTACTTTTGAATGCTTGATAATTTTTTTCTTCAATTACTCAACTTTTTCTCTACTTGACTAAAAGACCCTTTCTTTACATGTATGTTTGGCTTTTATGGCCTCTGTCTTCAGTTATGGCTTGCAGTTTTGCCTCTTTCTGTTACAAGGACAGCTACATACTACTGTTCCTATTTGTAATCGTAATTGTTTGAACATTCCAAGCCTTGTAAAACAGTTAAAAGTTATTTTTTTCTAATTACAGAAACTACCCTTAATTTGATAATGAAACTAACAATAATCCTAACAGGAAAAGTAAACCATCTAACTGTTGCTGACTTGTAAAATAAAATAAAAAGAAAAATTATCTTCAGCAGAATTTAACAATTCAATTTCCTGCTTGTGAACCTGGTTGGAGTCTTTTTGCCTCGTCACTGTGAGCTGGATGCTCCTGCATCACACAACATGGATATTACAGATGGAGAAATTTTTCGATCTCAATAATATGCAAAACACACAAAAGGTACATATTGCAACTTTATATTTGGAACCAAATCAGTTTGTATGGTGTCAATGGCTTTGCTATCGTAAACAAATTATCACTTGGGCAATTTTTACAAAAGAATTGATAGCACATTATGAGGATACAAAAAGCAACACTTTTTTTAGCCAATTGATAAGTCTAAAACAAAAGGGTTCAATAATGGAGCACATCGAAGAGTTCCAAAAATTGAACATAAGGGTAAAAAATATTCCAGACGATCATAGGATTGATGTGTTCATAGGGATTTTAAAGGATAATATCCAACATGATGTTCACCATTGGGAACCCGAATCATTAGAGAAGGCATTCAGGTTAGCAAGAAAAATGGAAAGAAAAATTATGACAACCAGGAAGCATACCATTCACAACTATAAAGATGGAAGTGTTATTGCCCCTAGTTTTCCACAACCTATAAGGTTGACACCACAACAATTAGTATAAAAAAGAGCAAAAGGGATTTGTTACAGTTGTGATAGCAAATACACTAAAGGTCATAAGTGTGATGAGAAGAAATTATTCTACATAGATTGTGAACGGGAAGAAGGAAAGGAGCAAGAAAGGTCAAAGGAAGAGGATATACTTTGGGAAAAGAGCCTACATAAAGAAGAAATGAATCTGATCATATCTTGTAATGCATTTGCAGGAATTACCACTCCTAAAACAAACAAGATAGAAGGACAAATCAAGAAGAAAAAGGTAATAGTGTTGATTGATTCAGGAAGTACCCACAATTTTATTCATTGTAAGGTAGCAAAAGAATTGAATTGATTCTTATATCTAGTACCAGAGTGTCGAGTGATGGTTGTAAATGGAGGAACAATAAATTTCTCTGGAAAGTTCCATAATATCAAGCTATCCATGGGAGAATATGCATTGACTAGCCCAATGTTTTCCATTCCAATGGGAGGTATTGATGTTGTATTTGGAGTCCAATGGGTACAATCCTTGGGTACAATAGCTTTTAATTTCAAGAACTTTTCATGAAATTTTATGTGGAAGGAAAGGAAGTTGAATTAAGGGGTATTGTAGGGAAACCATGAAATATAATCAGCTCTAACGGTATGACAAAGCTTCTAAAAAAGGAACAAAAGGTGTAATTGCACAATTATGTTCGTTAGATGTTTCCACATTGGAATCATCAATTTCTCCAGATCTCCAAAAAGTCCTGGACAATCATTCCAAGGTATTTGAGACTCCCAAAGGTCTCCCACCTATTCATGATCATGATCATGCTATTCATCTGATTCCAGGAAGTGTTCCTCCGAACATCAGGCCGTAGAGATATCCCTATGCCCAAAAGAGTGAAATTCAATGTATGGCTGCAGAAAAGATAGAGGTTGGTATAATTCAACCGAGTCAAAGTTCTTTCTCTGCTCCAGTAGTATTGGTGCACAAGAAGGATGGATCATGGCGCATGTGTCCAGATTATAGGAAGCTCAACAAGCTCACTATTAAAGATAATTTTCCCATTCCTGTCATTGATGAATTACTGGATGAATTGCATGGATCAATTTACTTCACCAAGTTGGATCTTCATTCAGGATACCTTCAAATCAGAATGAAGACTGAAGAAATTCCAAAAACAACATTTAGAACTCATGAGGGTCATTATGAATTTTTGGTCAT
>APFE031601553.1:39675-61196 GCA_000404065.3 Pinus taeda | reverse complement strand
CAAGCTAAGAAGGATAATAAATTATCACCAAAGTATTATGGTATGTACAAGGTGTTGCAAAAGATTGGTAGTATGGAATACAAATTGGAGCTTCCTACAACTTCTCGATTGCACCCAGTTTTCCATGTTTCATGTTTAAAGAAGGTTATAAGCGATAAGATCCCAGTTCAAACAATATTTCTAGAACTTGTCGAGGAAGGAAAAATTATATTGGAACTAGAAGCAGTCACAGAAACAAGAAATCGGCAGCTACGAAATCAATCAATTTCAGAGTATCTTATCAAGTGGAAGAACTTATCTACTGAAGATTCCACATGGGAGGTTGATAATTTTATACAGAAGCATCCAGAACTACTCAAGCATTGAGGACAACAATTTTTTGAAGGAGAGGGGTATGTTGGGTCCCTATAATACTAGTGATTACCCCATTACTATTCTAGTTGTACCCCTTATTAATATTGTTGTGCCCCTATTGTCCCCGTATTGTTATTACTGTACCCCATAGAATCCCTCTATTGTTATTTTGTGGCTTTATATTATTATTGTTAGGTCGGTTGGGTTATATTGTGACTCCTTAGTCTCCTATATATAGAAAGGAGGTTCTGTCATTTGAATCACCCAAGAATTGTTCATTTATGTATTCTAAAGGAGGTTGCCCCCTCGAAGAGGCTGAATTTTAAGGCGTTGATCTATCTTTTCTATCTTTTTCTTGAGCTGGTTTCAAAACATTGTCCTCAAAAAAATGTAACAAATGAGGTAGGAGCTATACCTTCCATGTCTTCCACTTAAAAGAAGAAAAATCATCAATTTGATTAAGGGAATTGTAGTCTAGGAGAATTGTATGCAGAGTTAAAATTCAAACTTCTCTCACCTACCAAAATTCTTGAATTGTATCTATAAAAGCCTCTACAATTAACACGGAAAGATGACAAGAGGTTTTAACAAGAGGGAACCCACAAACACAGTAAGGATCCACCAGCATCCTCCTGTAGTAGAAATTTTCAAAAGGCACCAATGGATGGGGTTCTTTAAGAGGATGAGAGGATACGATGATGAGTTGGTGAGAGACTTTTCACTCTCACTCATACCCCTCACCAGGACCCATGCCATTGATGTGGTGTAAGGCCTATTAGTATTAATTACCCCTAAAATTATAAGCAGAATCATTACACTCCCTTTAGGGTTACCATGGAGAAAAGAAGATGAGGGTAACACCCTTTCAAAGAGGAAATTATTTTTAGAAGGGGAGGAGACAATGGAGGACAAAAATGGGTTCAAAAGAGGAAGCATTCCATACCCTTGGAATGAAGTTAGTTAGCACATCATTAAATACATACCATGTGAAGGGAGATACATTGTGGTGTATGGATACCACTTCAGACTCCTCCAGGAACTGAGATTTGGGGAAAACACACCTCCTCAAAACAGATTAAGTATACCCTACTTTCTTCTTCAATCAATGATAGATATGAGAATCAAAGTGCAGGAGGGAAAACATCAAGAACTATACCATAATGGGTTGATCAAACTCATCTTAGAAGATGCTCTACAAAACCTAAGACTCCCTATTACGTGGACAACCATCAAAGACATGCAGGTAGGAGGGGAAATTCAAGCTCTTGAATATGACAAAACCCCCACTGCTAGTGAAAGTGAAGAAAAGGCAGAAGAAGAAAACCAAGAAGAAACAGAAGAGGAGAATGAGGAGGAAACAAAGGAGGAAAAAGAGTAAGAAAAGGAGGAGAAGAATGAAGAAGAGATAGAAAGAGAAACAAAAGAAGAGATAGATGAGTAGAGTGAGGAAAAAGAGGAAGAAAAGAAAGAGAAAGATAAGAATGAGAAGGAGAATGGAAAAGAGGGGACAAAATAGAAGGAAGAACAAAGGTCTATAGTTCAAGACAAAGATGGGGAAGAATCACCAAGGGTATCCCTAGAACCCACTAAGAATGAGGCAACATCTTCCCTTATTGCCCTCAGTACATCAATCAAGTCAAAAGGGAAGAGGCAAAGACAAATCCCATTGTACTTCAGGATAGGAAAGAGCTCAAGGATTAGGAAAGGAAGACCTCAAACCCCCACAAAAACTCAAATTTTCATTGAGGATTCACCAAGGAGCAAGGAATGGTAGCCCCTCTAGAGAAACGTCAAGGAGAAGGATCACCAGGACAAGCCTCTCCCAAATCTCCCACCACTTATGTTAGGAGGCTTGTCACAAGGTCAACCTCATCAAAGGGGAAAGGTCTCCTACAGAAGACATAGACAGACCTACTATTTCTGCGAAAATTAATATTTCTAAGAAATTATAACCCTCTAGGTTTGGTAGCTAACCTAGAAACAACAGTTAAAACAATTCACTATTTTTCCTATGAATGATAGATAAGAGAAAGATTATGAAGAGCCAACCTGTAACTTCCGCTTGATTCCTTGCTTGATCTCTCTCTCCTTTAGCCGATCTTTTACTCCTCCCCATAATTAACATGCTTGGAGAGTACCTGTGCAATTACAAAAAAATAGACCGGTCAAAGCATAATGATCCATAATTCATAAACATCATAGAATCGAAAGTATGATAAACATATAATCACATTGAAATATTACACAATCAGAGGGGAAAAATCTTGAAAAGTTTTATTAATATAAAGGAGGATTACAACCCATAAGTCTTATCTAGCACTATCCTCCTAGCTTCAAACCTTCTTCACCTCATGAGCAGCAAGATATTCTGACATTACAACAATACTTTGCCTCAATACTAAAACCATCAACACTTCCTTATCACTTAGAACTGTTCAACCTTTAGATCTCTTGGATGAGGGATCCATTTATAGATGACTGAAGGAGGTTGAGTCATCAATGAGGATGATGAATGCCTTTCTATTTTTAGGAATTGGTTCCATGAAAAAGGGGAGTAGGTGGATGTTTCCTAGTTCCTTTAGTCATCCTTGGGTGAACTCAGAGGGGCAAGTGTCATAGGAGAACCTTCTAGAGGTTTCCATGAGTAACTGATTCTTCAAACTCTCACAGAATTTTGTCTAAGCTCAACCATCGCACCCTAAAGAGGGCCAAATTATGATATGTAGCACTTGGATGGTGTGGCCCCTGCTATGCATAACACCCTAACACAGGGCTTTCTACAATGATTCCTTTGAGGCACTTTTTGGATGAATTTTGTGACGGAACTTTCAGGGAATGAAGTATTCAGAGGACTTAGTTTCTTTAGGGCATAAAACAACCATATTAGGGGTTGATAGACCCTAATAAAATAGACATATGAGTTGGGGTTAATGTGCCCAAATATGTCTGTAACAGTTGCGCTCTAAAGTATGAGGTCATAAATATCTATGTCGGGTGAAATGCTTTATCATGAGGATCGAAAGTTTCAAACTGGAAGGTGACCTGCATCAATTACAATACAATACATCATGATAATATGATTTTCTCATGAACTAGCTGAGGGAGGAATTCCCATGCTAAGCTTATAAACTTTCATTACATGTACATAGATTAGATAGTCATCTACAGATATAGATTTGTGATCCATGATTAGGATGACAATTTGTGTAAAGAATTTGTACGTTTGATTTTGTACTCCTGAATATATCATAGCCCAGATGGATGAAACTAGATCTAGGGTCTTCAAACTCATTCAATCTTCACTCAACGTACAAGTCTAACCATGTGAAAAGATGTTCTGAGGTCAAACATGGAGAGACAACGCCTAATTACGAGCCAATGATGTGAGATGTTAACAGGCGCAAGAGGGATCACTGATAATGATGATGATCCTCAAGGCACTACAATACATTTTGCATGGTGTGAATAGATGATTTAATGTCAAACACCATGCAAAATATTTCGGTCGAAGACCATTAATGTCAACCTATTGCCAGAGGAGAGAAACTTGCTATTGATGTTTGCAAGCTTCAAAGCACTAAAAGGGAATTTCTAAGTCAACTTCCTGGATGATGAGCTAATGTTGACAATAAATGACTCATCGTAGGAGAGCCTTGATGTATCCCACTTCTATGACATGAAATGAAGTAATTTATTTTTGGAGATGAAAACAAATTGACGACACAAGGTTCAGGAATGGCAGTCATGAAAATGAAGGTTTGTAGTATTGCAACGGATGAGACTTTAACTGGATGAATTCTCTTGAACATATCGGTGACACTAGGATGAATTAGTAGCGTTGAACCAAAACAAATTGATGGATGGTGTGATAGACCAATGGTATCATAACCATCAAATGGAATGTCCCAACCCAGCTTAATCACGGAGATGAAGTGAAAGTGTCATGTTGAAGAGCGGCTCACTACCATAAGTTTCCAAGATTTTTCCCAGTTTCCCCAGTCATTGTTGACCAATACCTCTTTATTTTTTATCAATCATAAGGAGGACAACATATTATTGTTCTATAATTCCCCCTTCGGACAAACCCATCGCTATTTGATGTTTTAACGAGTCAAGCAACAGTGAAACTCGGTCTTGTCTAGATGGACAAGTTTGTTGCTATTATGATATTTTAATGATTTTAATGACAAAGATAACTCATTCCTTTTCATGTTTAGAGAGTTTGAAAAGTGATGAAAAGAAAACTCTATATGTTCCTTTTTTTTAAATAATCCCTCAGGTCCGAAAAAGGATAAAATAATACAAAAGAGATGTCATTTCCAATCCTTTAATGAGTAGGAATAGACAAGCAGTTGACAATCTTTTCATATTTAAAGAGTCTAAAAAGAGTTTAAAGAGGACTCCATTGAGGATTGAGTGGTGTCTAGGGTAGCAACTAGTTCCACTGATGTTGGAGCTTTTCAAAACATGTTGATTGATGTGAAGAGGCTGGCTAATAAGACCACTCATTGCAACTGTTCCTAAAAAAGAGTAAAACAACTAAGTGAAAGCGTATGATTGGCCAAAAATATGGTGGCGATGGGATGAAAAAAACCAAGGCTCATCTGATGTAAAGTATGATAAAATGGCAATCATGAGGGTTAAAATGGAATTGGGTTCATTTTTAGACAAGCTTGAACCATAGGGAACTATGCTTGGATTCAGTTTCATGTTTACACAAGCTTGAAATGAAAAACTATGCTTGGATTCAATTTCATTTTTACACAAGATCAAAATGAAAAACTATGCTTGAAAAATGGTTAGCATGCCCCCAGCATGATGAAAGGGAGAGTCTCTTGTAACCATATGGAAGTCAATGCGATGAAGCAGGACGGTTATCCAACACCTCTTTGGCTTCGTCTACATAGACAAAGGTGAATGGGGTGATTCCCTTCACACAAGCTACAGGGAAACTTGTCTTTACCACTAGGTGCATGCCCCCTAGGCTTCATTACATTCACCTAAGTAGACTACTTGTGGCTATCAGGTGGATGGAATGAAGGTTCACTTACGAGATCAAGTGAAAGACTCGATTGGGATTTGACGAGATCTAATCAAGGACTTGACTTGGAAATTTTCTTGAGGGGACCTTGTTTCATTTTTTTAACGAGGTTGACATAGTAAAGAACTATCCTCATACTCCTTGTTTCATTTTTTAACGAGGTTGACAGAAGATAACGAACCATCCTCGAACTCTTGTTTCATTTTTTAACGAGGTTGACACAAGACAAACAACTATCCTCAGACCCTTGGTTTCATTTTTTAACGAGGTTGACATAAGACAACGAACTATCCTTAAACTCCTTGGTTTCATTTTTTAACAAGGTTGACACAAGACAAAGAACTATCCTCGGATTCCTTGTTTTATTTTTAAACAAGGTTGACACAAGACCAAGAAATATCCTCAGATTCCTTGGTTTCATTTTTTAATGAGGTCTACACAAGACAAGGAACTATCCTCGAATTCAATCATAGGTCATAAGAGGTCATGAAAGAGAGATCTGCTTCCAATGCCCCCAGTACATAATGTACAACATCACTGAATTGATCATCAGCTGATGTAGGTATGGAACAGGTTGCCACATAATTAACCCGTGGCGGGGATGATACCATTGGTATAAACAGAGCATTTAGGGACAATGGTTGACTAGGAGTTATATTTGGACCGGGAAATGAAAGCTGGCCAACAATGACAATTTTGCCTTCATGCAGGAAACAAATAACTCGAAAGAGTGTTGAAACAATAGCTCCCATGTCATAAACATAGTCACGCCAAAGAAGTAAATTATAATTTAAAGGGCTTCAGACTACCATCACGTTCAGATAAACAATTTTCCCTCCCAAAGTAATAGGTAACTGAGGAAGGATCCCTAACGGTCGACTGGTTCCTCTATTAAAGCCCAACATATTTTGTGTAATAGGCACAAGCAGTGGCGAACCAAGCACTTGCCAAGCAGTTGAGGAAAGGATACTCAATGATGCACCTTCATCTATAACAGTGCCAGACACAATCATTTTACAAACTTTTACTATGATCTAGAAAGGAACATAAGAAGGAAAGTGGAATCCTGCTAGTCGATTCCAATCAAAGGAAGTGACTAGACTACTTGGATGGGGTACCGT
This sequence comes from Pinus taeda, assembly GCA_000404065.3. Classification (NCBI taxonomy): domain Eukaryota; kingdom Viridiplantae; phylum Streptophyta; class Pinopsida; order Pinales; family Pinaceae; genus Pinus; species Pinus taeda. The sequence goes on along the minus strand of APFE031601553.1, from coordinate 54,680 downwards.
AGAAACGGGAGGATTAACCCCTTGAGTTCCGAGAACTGGAGGATTTTCCTCCTGTCTTGATGGAACAGGCAGATTGCCCCCAAGCTCATTAGAATCTAAAGAAACAAAAAGAACTTGAGTGGTATCTTTTTCACTCTCTTTGGGAAAGGTACGATTTACTGAAGGTGAAATCGGGTCAACTTTTTCCTCGACCTATTCATTTGGGTCGGGTATAGGCTCATTTGGTTCACTTTCAGAGAGATTGACCGTCGACTAATTTTGGTCAGTCAATTCATCAACTAGCAAAGGACTTAGGGAAAGTTTCATGTAACTAGATGGAAATCATTGCGGTGAAGCAGGATGGTTATCCAACACTCTTTTGGCTTCATCCAAATAGGGACAAAGGTGAATGGGATGATTCCCTTCACATAACCTACATGGAAACTTGACTTTTCCCTTCTCTCCATGAGCTTTACTATCACTAGTTGATGGCATGTCACCAACATGATCTCTAGAGGTTGATGACATGGGATGATGTGAACGGGAAGACCATTCTTCTAAGATCTAAGGAATATCAGGACAATTTCAAAGAAGATGGTCTCCTACACAAAGTTTGCATGGAAATTGAACTTTGTGAGGCTTAATGGACAATTTCTCATCAGATTTTTCGTTCAAAGAAATGATTGCTTGGTTGCCACTATGTTTTGTTTGCTTCTTCTTCTTCTTCTTCTTCTTAGCCACTTGGTTACTAGTACCAATACTTTCACCAGGCAAAGAGGAAGAATTGGAGGAAGAAACAACTGAGGAAGAAGACAAAGGGTCAACTTTAGGATCAACTAGAGGTTGATTTTCTCCAGTTGGAGGTGTACTCAATTGCAGAGAAATCATGACATTTTGAACCAAAGAGGTTGAAAACAACCATACTGGCAAGCCAATGGTAAATCTCAGAAGGGACAATGTAGCCATATAAGGAGCACCAATATTTCGGAAAGGAGGAAAAGGACTAGGATTCCCATCAAAAGGAATTCCTTGATTGGTGGACTCTAGATTTGTCGCCATATGTTTCAACCTAAGATCAACTAAAAAACAAGTGTGGAGGATGTTATTCGTGGTCAATTAATTTTTATGATACTAGAACTTAACTTTGCTTTTTCATTTTTTAAGAGTCGAGAAAAAGCAAAAGATGTCTCTAGTCGCTTTCGTTGTTTAATGACCTTGAAAGGACAAGTGCTCAGATGAACCTTTTATTTTAAGGAGTCGAAAAGGAGCAAAAGTGATTTCTCTGGAGATACTAAGCAAGAGGGTTTACCAAACTAATCACAAAACTGCAATATACACCTTGGTGGTAAATTAAGGAGAAATTACCAATGATTTATTGTACGACAGTCAGTCTTCCCAAATGCTATGCTCGGTGCATTGTGATCGGTAAGGCAGTAGACTCGGCTTCCTAGGGATAAAGGATTTCAACCTATTGGGGTCTCCCACTATATATGCGACGGTACAGGGAGCACAAGTCCGTACTAGCACTTATTGAATCAAAGAGGAGGAATTATCCAACCTTAAGTGAAAATGGCAGCCACTTGGTTTAAAGACGTTGGAACACGTCTTTAGCCTAGACCTCTAGATATGTTTCGTTAAGTTCCAAAGAATTTTTATATTAATTGACGTTCATTTTAAGTTGATCTTTCTTAAAGATTTTCCTTTGAAGGTTCACTACATGATGTATGTTTGCAATTCCTAAAATGAAACTATCATGATAAACAAACTTTTGATTTAGTTTGAACGATGAAAACCTTAGCTACTAAAGGATAGAAAAATCAAATCTTTGAAAAAGAGCAAAGAGAAAATCTAATGCAATTTCCCTAGTTATTCCTATCAATCATTCACAAACATTAATATGCACAATGAAAAATGCATGTATTTGTTTTCAGCATCCCTTAATGTGAATGAGACAACAAGGAAAACTAAATGCATAAATGATTGAGAATACTTCACACAAAATGGCAATTTTCGACCATTTTTCTTCAAAGAGAGAAAGGAGGACTAAATGACACTTTCAATTTTGAAGAAACAAAACTTTTCGACACTTTGAACGAAATCAAATCAAATGCACAAAATAGTTTAATTGACTAGCTATGGAGGAAGATTTTTACGACACTTCACTATTTCGACAAAATTGAAGACTTTACGACACTTTTCTATCGAAACAACAATCAATCAACACTACTTTTTGAAAAGGGATTGTAAATGAAAAAACAAATGCATAAAAACATTCACCAATCCTAGTCTAAACAGGGTTGAATTAAGCAATGAAAGTTGGTTTCAGTGATGAGACATCATTCATGTTTAGCAAGCAATCAAACAAAGATGAAAACTGGCCAAAAACCTCAATTCCTAGATGGGAAAATTGATCTTCAGTCAATCATCGAACTTGCTATTTGAAGACAATGATATGCATAGCACTTTTCCCATTCGAGAACTGCTATGCATAGTAGGCCATAGTTCAGGACAATGCGATGGTTACAGGGAGCGATTCTGAAGTTGTTTTCGGCTCAAATTTGATGCAATTTTTAGTGGATTAAGCTTGATTTCAATATACAATAGCAAGTAAAGTGTAGCAGAATGTTCTGAAAGGCTACTAAGCTACCAAAAAGGGCATTTAGTCTCCCAAGCAGAGTCACCAATTTGGTTCCCAGAAAATTAGTATTTCTAAGAAATACTAACCCTCTAGGTTTGGTAGCTAACCAAGAAACAACAATTAAAACAATTCACTATTTTTCCTATGAATGACAGGTAAGAGAAAGGTTATGAAGAGCCAACCTGTAACTTCCTCTTGATTGCTCACTTGATCTCTCTCTCCTTTGGCCGATCTCGTTACTCCTCCCTATATTTAACACACTTGGAGAGTACCTGCGCAATTACAGAAAGATAAACTCGTCAAAGCATAATGATCCATAATTCATAAGCATCATAGAATCGAAAGTATGATAAACATATAATTACATTGAAAGATTACACAATCATAGGGGAGAAATATTGAAAAGCTTTATTAATAGAAAGGAGGATCACAACCCATAAGTCCAATCTAGCGCCATCCTCCCAGCTTCAAACCTTCTTCACTTCATGAGCAGCAAGAAATTTTGACATTACAATAATACTTTGCCTCAAAACTAAAACCATCAGCACTTGCTTATCACTTAGAACTATTCAGCCTTTAGATCTCTTGGCTGAGGGATCCATTTATAGATGAGTGAAGGAGGTCGAGTCATCAATGAGGATGATGAATGCCTTTCTATTTTTAGGAATTGGTTCCATGAAAGAGGGTAATAGGTGGATGTTTCCTAGTTCCTTTAGTCATCCTTGCACGAACTCAGAGGGGTAGGTGGCATAGGGGAAGCTTCTAGAGGTTTCCATGAGTAACTGATTCTTCAAACTCTCCCAGAATTTTGTCTAAGCTCGACCATTGAACCCTAATGAGGACCAAACTATGATGCATAGCACTTGGACAGTGTGGCACCTACTATGCATAGCACCCTAAGACAGGGATTTCTGCAATGATTCCTTTGAGGCACTTTTTGGATGAATTTTGTCATGGAACTTTCAGGGAATGAAGCATTCAGAGGACTTAGTTTCTTTAAGGCATAAAAGAACTATATTAGGGGTTGAAATACCCTAATAACATCAACATATGAGTTGGGTTTGTTGTGCCCAAATATGTCTGTAACACCTACAGGAAGAGAAGGTCATCCTACAGGAAACCCTGTCAAACCTACATGATGTATAGAAAAGGAACCAAGAAGGTATCACTCAACAAGAAACAAGGGAAGAAGACCCAAAATTAAGAGAACCTAGTCCATAGCCCAACCTCAACTCCTACTACAAGTTCATTAGAGGAGGTAGGGTAACCCCCCAAAAGTTTTTCATCTTGTTTTTCTTTGAACTTGAAAAGGAGAGGGCAAGGACACACAGGTGGATGCACATTTCCAAATCAAAAGGGTTGGTGGATGTAGGCCACATTGAGGATAAATTGAAGGAGATGGGTAAAGAATAGAGCAAGATGTGGGATAGAGAGGCAATGATGAAAGCTTAGTTTGGCACAGAAAATGCATGGCTAAGGGTATACCTACAAGAAAGGGAAAGCCAGTTAGCAACTATGGCTAGCTTATCCTTGGAGGAAATCCATTACAGGATGCTAGCAAAGTCTTATTCCTTGTATCTCAAGGAACAATGGCTACAATTCCAAACCAAGACTTTAGCACATAGAGGCACTATGCCCTTCCAAGAGTCAAGACTATGGACAATTCATTGATCTCTGTGATCAAAGCCCCTTGGAAGATAGAGAAAAAAAATTATGAGTTCTACCTACACAACTTGTCCTTAACATATTTGAATGTGTGGGACCCAAATTCAAAACTAGGAAACTTGCAACTGATGGCCTTAGCATCATGGATGAATCATGAGGAGGAAAGAGCTACAAATATGAAAAAGGTAATGGAAAGAGAAGATACAAAACCCCTCATGATCAAAGGTGAACAATCTAATCTAACAGCTGCCATCAACACTCACAACCTCATTGCAAATGATCCTAATCTTGCACCTAGGTACCTTGCTCCATAAGAGAAAGCAGTAACACACTTTGAAGACATGTTCAAATTGCTAGGAGATGGCCGCATATAAGCTTGCCAAAGGAGGTGGAAAACTTTGCCTCATAGCCTAAAAAATAGAGAATGCCATTCTCCTAAGAGAATGCCATTCTCCTAAGAGAATGAGAGAGGCACTAAATAGAACACCCATGTATAAGCTGGCTCTACAGAGACTGAAAGTCAAATTGATTGGCTTGAGACTTAGTCCACCACTACTTTTAAGAATGTTGGAAGGAAGGAGAGAAAAAGAAGAAAGAAAGCAAAGGGAAGAAATAGAAAGGAAGGCAGGATTTTATTCATAGGAAGAGGAAACTACAACAGAAGCATGGGATGTCAAGGAGGCCACCAGAGAAATGAAGGACATGGACATAGATTAAGCTTCTAGAGGATGGGAAACACTTTTAGTAGGGGGGTGATGATGAGCCTCATTATTGGGTAACTATATGGACCTTAATGCACCTCCAAGCTTACTAAAATCAATTCTTCTCACAATTCCTTACATGTTTTAATTATATTTTTCTTAATGAGATGAGTAAAAGTAAGATGTTATGTCAAGTGGGATAATGTGCATTAATTACAGGTTTTTGGGAGAAAATCATGGCAATTTTGGCTAATCAAGGTGTAGGAACTCGAATGAGACAAGAAGGAGAGATTATAGGGGATGGATGATCCTCATTAAATCCTCACTCACTTGAATATCCCTTAATCAAATCACACTAGCTCAGAGTTGAAAGCAGTTGAGTCATGGAGATCATGGGAAACCGAGCCAGTGATAGTTAAGAACTAGTTCATCTTGAGTTTGGGAGCCAAGCCTCCCTAGTTTTACAAAATTTGTTGGAGACTTTAGTTGTATAAATAAAGAGGCCTAGAGCATCATTAGGATTCATATCTTTTATGTATGAGCACTAAGCATTTTCAAGTTAAAGGATTGTGGCAAAACACTGTTATGTAATTTTTTTGATATGATAATGAGAATGAAAATTTCCTTGATCTAGAAATGACTTGACTTAGAGGACTTAAGCTCTTGGGTTAGGGCCCAACCTAGTATAATAGGTTCCTCCTGCTGTACTTGTATGCTTACGTTATTTCATAGATTAATTGTTGAATTGATTTTATCATTCTTTCGTTCCAAGTAGTGGTGAATTTGATTAGTTTGCTTTCATTTGTGCATATCTTTAATAGTAGCTTTAGAGATATAAAGGAATACCAAAATGGATGGTAGTAGAGGGATTTTTCCTCACTCCTCCCTTCAATGACCATGGTTTTAGGGAAAACTCCTATTCAACCCCAAAAAAATAGAATTCTGATTTCCTATGAAATTTAGGGCTTTCTGCTACTTAAGCCAACATCTTTTCATTTTTCAAGAATAGGTTTCAATTGTTATCTCTGCTATTTCCATCCTTGTATTAGATCTCATGGTGTTTCACAAAATTTTGCAAATATTTCTATGCATGAACTAGGCAATTAAAAAATGGAATTTTGTTTTCTTATGTTGATTGTAAATCTTTCTTGTTTGACATGATTATGGAGTAAATGCGAGTAATGTGTGTATTGCAGAAGTTCAAATAGTGCAGTAAGATCTCATGTTAGTAGCCCCAGCCTAATCTCATCCTCCATGATCACCAAGAGCCACTAACTCCATCAACCAATTTATTGTTCCACAACAACAACTTTCCATGTTTGTTGATCAAATCCAATCGTCTTACAAACTTTGGTTTGAGTTATGAGGAAGTCCTAGCCACTCCCTTGCATGATGTCTTCCATAATTCACCTTCCCTAACCCCTATACCACCTTCCAAATCACTCCTATTTCTTTTGGTCGGATATAGTAAGAATACAGGGGATCTTGTAGGAGCATTAGTTCATCCTGTAAGTACATTAGGAAATCTTGTAGGATTATGTGTAGTGGCCTGTTTTGAGGTTGATTTGTGGAAATATAATCTAGAAAGATAGGAGAAGACCCTACTTTCCTCCCAAGCCATCTGACCTTTCACAACCATCTCTATCCCACCTACCATACCACCAAGAATAATTAGCATTCGTATTTTCACCAAAAAAGACAAAATGAAACAAATGTTATTGTGTCCGTTCATATGCACAACAATAATGTGTTTGATTATCTCATATTTTATGCCTAATATAGTTAGGATTACACACATGTTAGCTTAGGATTCTTTTGAAGAAATATCTCTTACGAAGTAGGTAAATGAGTTGTGTGTTTATAGCATTTATTTCAATCTTTCATTACTGCAGTAGATAATATTTCAATTCTCTGAATTAGGGTAAAATTTCCTTCTCCATTGGTAATCAAACTTATTCTAAATCAATAGAAGGCTAGTTTGAGAAACCCTAGTGGTCTATCGCTAGCTCAGCAGTGACAAAGGGTGGACTGATTGCATCTACTTGTGTGTACAACACTATCCTCCATGTTTGTATGAACCTTCGGTTGATAAAGTGAAGTTGATAGCCCTAGGAGTTGCAACATTCTTGTTGCAATACTGGTGCTCATCAATGCTTTTACCACGAACACCTTTTGTTGTATAGTCAAAAACTGAATAATATTTATGAAGTGATCATTCACAACCCTGATTGCGAATAACTGTGCGTCGGGTAGATTATCCTCGATACTCTTGGTTCTTCTCCTATCTCCAATCTTGACAAATGATCTAGTATGACATTCAATCTACCCTACTTGACTACAACCTAAAAATCATACCCTTGGAACAACAACAACCATCGACATATTTTTCTTCCTAAAACAAGCTTATTCACCAAATTTTTTAGCGCGGAGTGATTAGTGAACATTTTGATTAGTGATTAGTGAAAAAATAGTTCCTGAACTTCTGTAACGCATAAAGCATAGCTAACCCTTCTCTTTCTATTGTAGTGTAGTTGTTTTCTGACTTGGACAATTTTCTCATTAGAAAAGCTATTGGGTGCTCAATTTCTCCTGCTCCTAGCTATGCCAGCACTACACCCAATGCTATGCAATATTCATCAACATATACATGAAATTCCTTATTCCAATCCAAAAAAACTAAGATGGGTGTGGTTACCATCTTCTCCTTCAGTATATCTAGACTCTTCTCACATTCTTCACAGTTAATGCCATAGTTATTTGCGCATACCCATTTATAAAATTTATTTAATAGTCAACATGTTCAAGTATAGTGCATAGATGTCTCACTGTTTTGAGTACTGATAAGTTCACAATGACTACTATCTTCATGGGATCCACCAGAAAATGTTGTTTGCACATAATATGCCCTAATAGTATGCCACAAGGCACACAAAATATACACTTCTTCAAATTTGCTGAAAATTGATGCTGCCTACAAGTATCCAACAAAGCCTTGAGCTTGCAATATGCTTCTAAAATAGCCCAAACACTATCCACTCATCAAAATAAATTTCAAAAATGCGTATGTACTCCTTAGATGCTATGACTAGAACTCTAGAAAATATGGCATGAGCATTCTTTAAGCCAAAAGGCATCAACATGTATTCAAATGAGCCCCACGCTGTTGCAAAAGTTGTCTTATGTCTATGTTTTGGCCCAATTTTGATCTAATGGTAACCTGAAAATCCATCTGTGAAAGAATAGGTCTCATGTCCTCTTACATTGTCCAATACTTCATCTATAAATGGTGTAGGGAAGGGGTCACGAACACAAGCATCATTTAGCTTTCTCAAATTGACACAAATTATGATATCTCTTTTGGTATTATTTTCTTGAACTATCATGGGACTTACACATTCAAATTCTTCAATAGGCTCAATGATCCCTGTTGCTAAGATTTTGTCTAATTATTCCTTCACCTTTTCCTTGTATTTCAGATTCAAGATATAGGGTCTTTTCTTTACTGGCTTCACATCAAGTTTCAGAGGAATCCTCATAACTCCTACATCCCCTAAGATATCCTTCATCTCTGAAAACTTTGTAGGGAATAGCTTCATGTATTCATGTAGTAGCTCTGTGATTTTACTTATTGTATCTCCATCCCAATAGTGTCCAATTGTTGAAAACTTCGAGTCCTCCTCTGTTCTAATATTCACCTTCTGTGTCTTTATCGACTACATTGTATCTGGTATTTCAGGTTTTGGTCCCACAACTTCGCAATGTCCATCCGACTTTGGTATATCAATATTTCTTGGATCATCATCTTCTTCAATACTGATGTTGTAACATTCTAATGCAGTTTGTAACCGCACAACGCAATCATGCTGCCAAGTTAGCGAAGTTTCAATCTAAAAAATACTCACTCTCATCACCTGAAGAGTTGAGTCTATACACGAGAAATCATTTTCAAAACTTAATGTTAATATAAACCCTTCAACCAAATCCATCTAGTTCGAGGTTCCATGTCACAGTTCTATCTAAAGGTACCGATTAATAGTAATCGTTTCTAGTGTGTGGATAAACCCATGTACCCACTCTTGTTCTACAACTTCTTTACAAACCCAAGTGCAATGATAAATATGCTCTCGGGAATCAAACTTACCATCATACTTTACTTCTATTTTTGTGTCAATTGAGCCAAACCTGATCCACATTAATCTTCGACACTGCTGCCAATATGACATATTTATTCTATGAGTACCCCACCATCTAGCAGGTGTAGACTTCAAAGCTACATCCAAAGCTTGCAATCTCTATTGTTCCGATATCTATCTTTCATATTCATTAAGAAAAAGACTTACATATCCTATTCCATCATAATAAGGAAAGTCACATGCCTTTGAAGTTATGTAGCGAAGTGATTTTGTGGTAGACTTCGTATAACCTATTCTTCCAATTTTCTAGTTCTTCCTCGAAATCTGAAGTACAAGAATTGTCATATTACTAGCTTAATTTTCCATCTACAGTGGGATTAATCAAATCTTATTCCTTAGCTATTATCTCATAAATGTTTTTGACAACTGCATCGCAGTATTCATCCTGGACAAGATTTTTATAATGCACTCCTTTTAATGGGTCTAGAGGGACAATGACCCCCATATCATCTTTTTCGAACACCATTTGTCTCTTCTTCAAATTGATTATTGCCAAATTATCGAAAGCTCAATCCAATCCAAGAAACACGAGATATGAGTTGCTATGATCTACAATTTCAATCACCTCAAATTTTTCAATGGTTTGGACTCCCTCAATATCTATTATGATGTTAGGGAACCTTCCCATAGGGGTGATCTTCTATTGGTTGGCCATCCTCAACTAGATCAGCGGCCATTGTGACTTTTGTCTTCCCATTAATTACCGAGACTGTTTAGGTAACACGTCAACATAAGTGATGGGCCTCTAAATTAGACATATATTAAGGCGTATGACCATCCATCAACACATAAAACTTCTATTTTCTCATTAGATAATTTATTTTAACTCTAATCTATTCATTGGGAAAGTTTATGAATAATTGAATATTTGTGCCTAATATTATTTATTTTTGTGGAATATTATGAGAATATTGGGCAAATTATGAAGATTTGGAGGAGGAGATAATGTAAGGACTTGTTCCCTACTATTGGAGGATAAATAGTAAATAATAAGTAAACAAGATATTACGGAATTATGGCACAAATTGTGGAACTCCAATGATTGAGAAAATCTAGGAATGTGTTCCACTAATCAAGGGAGCAGATCCACCAATAAGGGAGAAGATCCACTAGTCAAATGATTTCGGTGGGGAAAGCTTCCTCCATCCATGGGGAATGATTCTTAATCATTTTTTATAAGTACCAAGTCGAATTTGCCTCTAGGGAATGATTGAGAAAATCTAAGAATGTGTTCCCTGGCATTTAATGTAAATTCCTAGTATTGGTGAAAAGATCCACTAATTAAGGGATTTTGGTGGGGAAAGCTTCCTCCATTCATGGGGAATTATTCCTAATATTTTTTTATAAGTACCAAGTCGAATTTTCCTCTGGGGAGAGATTTTCATTAGTGTTATTGTGGAGAAAGCTTGTATTTTTGCAGCTCCATTGTATTTTCTTGCAGAGATGTAATTCTATTGATGAAAATAATGAAGATTGGTGTCATGTTCAGCTTCTAAATCTTTTTCTCCTCCATATCTCTATGAGTTTCCTTGGGCTTGGCCATCCCATGAGCCTCAAAGCCCTTTTGTATCATTCTCTTTTCTTCTTTTCATTGTTATTCATATGCATCTCTAATTTTTATTTCTTTCTATTTATGCATTTAGTATTATTGATTTCTTGTTGTAGGATTGAGTTAAATGGTTGATGTATGTTATTTTTTAGAATCAAAAGCACTATTTCATCCTTGGAAAAACTTTGGAAGTTTATAATAATCATTAAGTTGCTTGGATTAGTCTTCTTATTCCGAAATCTAGATTGTTGGACCTCCTTTTTAGCAAAGAACAATAAATTTCTACTATTTTTTAGAGCATGCTAACGAGCTTCAATCAACCTGATTCCACTTGAATTAAATCAAAAAATCATTCTATTTCATAAAAAAAATAATCCCATTTAGTTTTCACTTGATTTGGTTAGGCATTTTTTAGATTTACTAGCTCACTAGTTCTCGAATTTCTAGATTTTCGACTAGTAATGTTTTTTTTATTTTTTTTTGCATGGGTTAACATAGGTCATTTTGAGTGATTCCACTTGGAATAGGGATGTAAGACATGCTAAGTAATAAAAAAATTCATCCCATCCAGTTTTTATTTGATTTGATTGGTCATTAAACTCTCACCAATTTCATCATTTCACAAGGAAATTTCTCCAAGGATTTTGAGCGAATCCATCCATCTCCTGACTTTGGTTTTGAGTTATGAGTGATCCTAGGAATTTTCCCACTCCATTCCACCCATAACACACCTTCTGTAAGCCTCCAATCACCTCCAAAACCTCACATTTTTCTCTCGTTTGTACCCTATAAGTTTCCTGTAATTCCTACACGACCATCCTGTAGGTTTTCCTGAAATGACATGTTTTGAGGTCGAATTGATAGAGAACCTCTAGGAAGTCACCAAAAGCCCCCCAGGTGTCCTCCACACCACCCAAGCATCTCATAACCCTTCCAACCATCCACAAACATCCTTAATTCACCTGCCACATTCACAAAAGCAATTAGTTTGCATACTTGATTTTGCATAAAAAGACAAAAACAAAAAAACAAAAAAAGATTTAGTTCAATCTCTTTACTTGCACATTAGTAATATTTGATGCTTCTTATTTCCATGGTTAGATAGTAGCATTCAGTTCATGATAATTTAGCATTATTGCAAAGCATCATTTCTTGGAAATTAATTAGAAATTGGTGTGTTTTAGCATTTGATTTCATTTTGTTTCCTTGTACTTTCTTTCTTGCAATAGGTTAAGGTTCCATTTCAAACATATCATTATATGAAATTATTTTAGGATTTGACTTTAGTACATGCACTCCATTACATCATGAAAATAAAGAAAGGACATGTTGTAAGCCGCACATACAGTGCCAACACCTCTTAAATTTGTACGAACCCCAGGTTGATAATTAGAGTTGGTAGCCTCGAGAGTTGTAGCATTCTTGTTGCAATACTAAGGCTCATTACTTTTTGGCACCATTGTTGGGTAGTTGTCAAAGTATGCATTGCTTTCTTCCCTACTTGATTCATTTCTTATTACTTTTTGCGAGAAAAAAAAAAAAATCATTAGGCATATTTAATTTCAAAATTAGAAAAGTGCATTACATTATAGTTTTCATTCAATCATAACAACAACAAAAAATATCCAACACCAACCCACCACTCAATTGATCATGTGGTGTAATAAGAGACACATCACCATTCACTTTTGTAGGTAGAAGAAGAAGATGACAAAGAATGTAGAAGAAATGGATGGAGATGATGACAATGAGGAAGATCCTCTCAGATTTCCCATTCAAGATACTGATGGTAGTGTGCACATGAAGAACATCTCTCCATCTTTTCTTCCAAAATTTCATGGTCTAAGATCAGAGAATCCAGAAACCTTTCTCTTTGAATTTGAGATTGTTTCCCACAACATTGAAGGATAAAGCTCTTAAATGGTTCACAAGTTTAGGGACTAATTAAATAAGATCATGGAATGATATGCAAAATATATTTATAGAAAATATAAAGATCATTATCTTAAAGAAGAAATTTTTAGAATGAATCAAAGGGAAGATGAGAGTCTAGAGGATCTAATAGAGAGGTTCATGTATAATGTTAAGAGGGGAAAACTACATCATTTAGGATCCAACATACTAAAAAACCTCTTGCTTAGAAAGTTAGGGATGAGCGGATTAATCTCCTTAATCTCATGAGTAGATATGATATATATCGATTATAATTTGAGGAAATTTGTGAAACATGCAAACACATATCAAGAGGAAAAACAAGAGTAAGTAAATTAGAATCAAGATTGGTAAGTCAAGCTAAACTTGGAAATTTGTTTGATGATTTTAAAACAGAAATTCTTAGCAATCTAACAAAACAAGTAGAAATGTTAAGAATGCAAGATGAAGGAAAAGAAAATACTGATATTTGTTTTGTAGAATCACATGATATTAAACATTGTCCATCATTACAAAGGATGAAGGAATTTTACCAAGAGGACAATGGAGCAAGTCAATTGCCAATTCAGCTATGTTATGTAGCTCCAAGAGAACCATGGTAGCCTATTCAGCTGGATATGATGCAAGAGCCTAATTCACAATTTCAATGTTATGCATATCCACCTCAAAGTAATTGGAGCACACTTTTTTCTTGGCAACATTGATCATCTCGAGCCCAAAAGAAATCTTGGCAACAAGGTTGGCAAGGAACTTATGGGAGCCATCCACAATATCCTCAATATTTTCATCAATATCCTCCATACCGAACTCCATGTTATCCCTACCATTCATCTCCACTACAACCACAACCCCAACCACATCCATCTCAAATATTCACTCCCACTCAACTACTTGTACCACCATTTCCAAACCCACACATTAAAGTAGCTCAGCTCACTTACAATGCTGAGGTACAACACTTCCAAACATCTCCTCTTGAGATCAATGGTATTCACCATAGCTTAGGAAGAGTATTGCAAAAAAGAGATAATCCTAATATTATTGAAGGACCACATCCAAAAGGAGAACATTCAAATGATAATACCAAAGGACCATGGGCTGCATTTGATGAAGATCAGATATCAAAATTAGAAATCAAGAGAACTCCCTCATGCTTACCATCAAATCCTCTATATATTCAAGAGAACAATCGGAAAAAAGAGGAAGATTTGAAGGTCATGGTAGAAGAAGACATGAAGAATGATCCAAATAAGCAAGTGGACTAGGGGCATCACAACTATATTAAAATATGGTTCCAGACAGTGTTGTAGATCTAACTCGGAATTATATGAAAATATAAAGAAACCCAAGAATAACAAGATCTGAATAGATAGAAATGCTTCTTTATTATCAAACCTTTAAGGTAGGGCAACACCATACATTCACTCCTTAAGGAAGGAGAACACTCCACAAGCCATATGCTTGTTCATACAATATTCCTTGACAATATTTCTTCACTTCTCCATGTGGAGTCTCTAGCCTCTATATAGGCTTCATACATACAATACCATGGATCATTACCATGGTTCCCTCATACCATCGACTAATACCATGGGTCCATTACATTATTACTAACTACTGTGGTCCCTTACATGATATGGGTTAACCACCTTATTTATTACTATGGCCCATCCCATTATTACATTATTACCATGGGTACCTCCCTTGGTACCCCATATTATCCCCCCTGGGTATATAACATTCCACCCCCCTAAGCATGTTTCGTCCCTGAAACATGGGAAGAACACAAATAATAAGATCTACTGAAAAGAGTAGCCCACTGGTACCATGCACGTTCATCTAGCCATCCAAGAGAAAGGTGAACCCTCGATCTCGTTGGCGCCTCGCTCGCTTGATATGGAAGTTGACCATGGCAGCTCTTCTGTGTTGATGTGTAGTAGGTGGATCTTCACTCCTCGCTATCCATCATACGGGGGTTGTGACTACTTGGTTTCCATATTGATGGTTGTCTTGCGAGGTGATGTGGCTGATGATATGCTCAAGTTTTAACCCACGGTGTCTTTTTCTTTAATTCACCCTGTTGTGGTGCCTGTTGTGGTGTCTTCTATTCCAATATAACTTCAACTACTGAGCCCTCCTCTAATGTATCAGCACCCGTAACATTTTCTACTTCAGCCTCTGTTTGTGTTTGATTGTCTATCATCATTGGATCATCATCTAATATGTCAAACCCTGGAACATCTTCTGCTTCAGCCTCCTTGGACTCTACCTGTTTGTTAATGGAAATATCCTGTAATGTAATTTTCTTCTTTTTATACCAGAGCTTCAGGAATTTCTTCTGTACATTA
>APFE031601529.1:215490-232056 GCA_000404065.3 Pinus taeda | reverse complement strand
CAATCCGACGGTCACGATATGTAGTGATCCGACGGTTCATTCTCTCCTCGGTATTACCGACACTTGATCCATGGCTTGACACCTGATTGGTCCATGAATTCTATTTTAAGCGCATGGAGGGTCATTTGTAGGTTCACCGTGCATGAGAGAAGCTTATGTAAATTTTCATTCTTTTATTAATAAATTGCCTGTAGTAGCCACGTTGGCATAGGCCATGGATTGTTTCCCTCTCTGAGGGTTTTAACCACGTCAAAATACTGGTGTATTGATCTGTGATCTGTTTGTGAGCGGTGTCCTTTTGGTGTTCTGTCTGAGGAACTTACCCTGTATATTCCTACAGAGATTAGACAATGGGGGCAAGTATACCTCCAACGAGTTTCAAGACTTTTGCAAGGCAATAGGGATTAAGAAGGAGCTCACATTAACTTATAACCCTCAATAAAATGTGGTTGCCGAGAGGAAGAACAAGACCATAATGGAAGAAGCAAGGGCAATGATCTATGATCAGGGATTGCCTATGTTTTTGTAGGTAGATGCTTGTAATATAGTTGTATATGTGCAGAATAGGAGTCCTCATAGGATATAGGAGAATGTGACTCCTGAGGAGTTGTTTACAAGAATGAAATCAGATGTGAGCCATTTGAACATCTTCGATAGTCTAGTCTATGTCCATGTTCCCACAGAGAAGAGGACTAAGTTGGAGCCCTTGTCAGAAAGGGGCGTATTTGTGCCGGGTCTGCATTCCAAGACAAAGGCAAGTTATTTTAAGTTTGGATGTTAGATTTGATAAGGACAAGACCCTTAGGAGATTTCATGAGAAAGAACCAGCAAAGGTAGTGGACCGAGAGCGAGAAGATCCTAAGACTGAACAAGGACCTACTGCAAGGACACAGTCTGTACATCTGGAGGATGAGCTAGATATTCCTTCGAGCTCTACCAAGAGGAGGTCGAGATGTGCCAAGCAGAACTTGAGAGATGTTGAGGAGCATGTGGAGGCTCCTAACAACACCCTCACGCAAAGTAGGCCACTAACAAGATTTTCGAGTTAATTGGCATTGTCGTGCAACATCAGCAAGTCCGACCCTTTCACTTTTGTAAAGGCTGCAGATGAGCAAGTATGGAGGTTTGCTCCATCATGAGGAATGATGTATGGGGCATAGTGCCAAGAGCAGAGGGAAAGTCTGGGCTCTCTTCTCAATGGGTCTATAAGATCAAACATGCAACTAATGGCAGTGACAAGAAGTACAAAGCGAGATTCATGGCGAGAGGGTTCTCCCAGCACGAGGGATTGGATTATGACGAGACATTCACACCTTTTGCCAAATATGCAGCTGTTAGAGCAATTATGTCCATTGCTTCAGAGATGGGGTGGAGGATACATCAGATGGATGTGAACACTGCTTTCCTCAATGGGGTGATTGAGGAGGTGTATATTGAGTAGCCTCGTGGCTTTGAGTTGCATGGGAGAGAGTCTCACGTATGTAGGTTGAAGAAGGCCCTTTATTGGCTAAAGCAAGATCCATGCAAATGGTACGCTAGATGTTGCTTTAGCTTGGGATTAGCCATGATCCCATGGTACAACAAGAAGCAACATCGAGTGGCACTTTGTTTTACAAAGGCAGAGAACATGGCAGCAAGAATGGCAAGTTGTGAGGCAATGTGACTTCGCAAGATGCTTGCAAAACTATTTTTTCTTGAGATGGGGCCAACGGTGATTCATTGTGATAATCAAAGTTGCATTAACCTCTTTGAGAATCCCATGTTTCATGATCGGTCCAAGCACATCGAGATCAAATATCACTCATCAGACACAAGGTCTAGAGAGGTGTTGTGAGATTACAATACATTTCCACATAGGAGCAGGTGGCAGATATTCTCAATAAGCCTCTAGTGAAAGGGAAATTTGTGAAGTACTGAGATAAGCTAGGTTGATGGACAATCCCTTCCTTGCTAAGAGGGAGTGTTGAATTTTGTGGTAGCTTTGAAAGGTCTTATGCATAGGCTTGGTGTCTTAGCATGTGGAAGATGATTTATTGCCCACTTAGTTGCTTCCTTGGTGGAGTAAGTGATTTATTTCTTCTTTCCTAAGTCTATCTTAGGAAAAGTACAATAATTATGTCAATTAATTATTGTGAGCTATTAAGTCATTTTCCAAGGATAATAATTTAATTATTTAAGTGACTTAGAAATAATCTCAACCATTGATCTCCAAGATCTTCTAGAAGGGAGATTAGGGTTATGGATTTGGGTTTAATGAAGATTATAAAAGAAGCCAAGTGAAGAGGTGAAGATAAAAGAACACAAGAGAGAGAGGCAGCTACAACATTTTTCAGAAAGCGATTTTCTCAAGAAGGAGAAAGCGAATTCTCTGGAGCGTGAGGCTTAATTCAACTAAGGAGAAGGAAGAAGAATACAGGGACAATTTCAAGGTGTTTCCAAGAGGTTGAGTTGTTGAAGTGAGGAGGCGCAGTTGTTGGGGAGGCTGATTTGCTAGGGTTGAGTTGTGAGTGTGCAGAGGCTGAGTGAGAGTTAGGTGTAAGGCCCATTATTTGGTTAGTGGTGGGCCGATTTTCTTGAAGTCGAATTTCTTCAAAGGTTGATTTCCAGTTGGCCAATTTTCCTTATGTAATGTTCCCAAGAAATTAATTGCCTAAGAGACAAATTAGCCTATCAATCCTCATAGGCTATAGTCCTTGATAAAGGGGAAAACCCCAAAATACCCAATGTTTGGGCAACTTTTGGGGCATCTAGGCAAAGAAACCTGAAGTTGGGAGTTTTGAGTGAACCTACTCAATCAACTAAAGAGGAAGATCCCCTCAAAGAAATATATAAATACAAGAGGGTTGAATTCATATGGATCATCATTGGATTGGATTATTTATCTCTATTTTCTTGAGCCTGAGGCTCTGAGGGTTTTAAGACCCCCTTTTTCCTACTAATTTCAGTGGTGAAGATTCCACTCTAGTTAGTTTTTGTTTTTCATTTTTCCTACTTGTTCTGGCCACAAGGAATCATCATCCAAGGATAGGAGGGTATCGTAAGGTAAGTCTGAAGGTGAGATGTATACATAGAATCTAAATCCTAGATAGGTCGCAGTGATCAAATCTCTGTGGAAATTCGTGGTTGAGCGAAGTTCTGGGAATAATTTCATGGTGTTGGGCAATGAATTTCTGGAGGTTGAATCCTTGTAGGGTGAAACCCTCTTTTGCAACCAAAGCACAAAATCTCGTCTAAAGTAGGATTTGAGACACCTAACTATCGAGATCTAAGATTCCTGAAACAAAGTGATATTTTTGGATCAGTTCATGCATTCCAGTAGTAGAGTGGGCACTCTATAAGTAATATCAAACAAAGGCGGATTTCTTTGTTGTAGCAAAACATGCCTACGACACAACATTCCAGGAGTCAAGTAAGGAGCGCATGCAGTCAGTGAGTTGGAAAGGAAATTTCTGATATGCCTAAGTGACGGCTCAGGGATTAATTACTGCCTGGACATAACCATGACCCCACCATGAGACAGACCCGTGATATCGTAAATTCTACTAGTGTAAGACAACCTCGCGACATGTGATGTCTCTATGGCAGTTTGAGATAAAAACGGAGCTTGGTATCATTCTAGTCGTTATCACAGAAAGACTAAGGCGGACGATACAACTGGTCTCAAGTATTTTCTTATAAGCTCCAAAACGCCTTAGGATAGCGTAAAATATCATGTGGGAAAAAAGTGCCAAATTCTAAAGAGTAGCGTAGTTAGTCGGTAGCATTGATAGTTTTATATTTCAGTGGGATACATGTCTATGCAATCGGAACTATATTGAAAGTTATTAGTGTCGACTGTTGAATGAAATGCATTATTGTTGATGTTATTTCATTTATTTGTGCATTTATAAATCAATGTCCATTGTATATGAACGGATGAATTTATTTTGTTACTAAGTTATTAATAAAATAGAGAAACCCTAGGGCAAAAATTGCCCTTGCACACTACAGTGGTATCAGCACTGGAATCCTACTAGCCTGGAGGATGTGTGAAGATGGACCAACTAGAAGCGATTTTTGGTAAGGAGTGTGCAAAATCTTTGAAGGAAGCAAAGTGACATTCTCCTTAATCTCCATTTTCATTCTTTTACTTAAATTTTTAACATTACCATGAAATGACTCGGGATGTTTCCGACCTCATTGGATTTCATATGGAGAAAGTAGAATTTTAGATTTCATTCAAAATCCAGCAAACTTATCAGTTTTTTTAGGATTTCAAGATTGGGGGGATTGCAATGTTTCCATTAGATTTTGTCATGTATTAGGGTATCAAACATGTATTTAATCAAGAGCACCAATCCCTCTATGTACCTTGATGTTAGTGACATTGGTTGTCGAACTTCTCTATCATGACCCTCCTAAAATGTACGCATCACTCAAATAAAATCTTGGCTTGACATGCTATGTTTTTTCTATCTTATGTTAATGCTTAGAGGGTGATATTAATGACAAAGATCCTTATATAGATCCAGAGGTAATGACAAAGATATCTTTGGATATTAATGCTTAGAGGGTGATATTAATGACAAAGATCCTAATTTTCCAACAAGACTAAAAAATTAGACATTTCTCGTGGCAGCAAAACGCCCAAGCATTAGCAATAGATAAAAGATTTAATTGTCTTTTCTAGTTTCTAGTAGTTTTTATAACTATTGACTCTTTCATATTTATTATGATATTTTTTGTAAATAATATATGACAATTTTAGTTTGAAGTTTGAAGTTGGCAATTATAACTCATTAGTAATGAATTATGAATATGATGCTTCGTGAAAGTTGAAAGTTGTTTCATTTCATTTTATTTTATAACATTTCATTTCATGTTAGATATTATTTGTTGTAATGGTTACACTTAGCTTACAAGTACAACTTTGGTGATCAATGATGATAAATGTTATATATTGAATTTTGAAAGCTTGAAACTTTAATATTGATGAATCATGAGACTCAATATGTTGTATGTTACTATGTTACTAACTTGTGGATGTGGTTGATGAAGATTATAACTTCTAGATGATTGTTGTTATATGGTTCAATCTATGTTTTTCATGCTTTTATATCTAATTCATCATTCTACATGCTTTTGGTGACATAAATGCATCAAAATATAAAAAATCTATATATTATATAAAAAAGCTCCCAGAATCGCTCCCACCCAAACCTGGAGCTTCTGAAAATGTTGCTCCCGCTCCCCTTTTTCGCTCCCGCTCCCAAGTAACCTTGCGCAGGAAGAGGAAACTATGAATAATTTGCAATACTATAACAAAGAGGCTCTTACAAAATTAGAGTGGGGCAAGGAAAATGAAAAGGATCAAATAAGGAAATGGAACGACGTCTGAGCTAGCGGCAAGAAAAACAAATCGAGTGATGTTGATGATAAGCCCAATACTGTAAAACAAAGTATAAGAAAAGCTGAAGCAAAGGCAAAAGCATGGACATGGTTGTATCCCTCTAAAAAGGAGGAAAATCCTAAAGAAGACACCATGGCCAGTGGTAACAGTACTGAAGGTAAAAAAAGTCAGCTAAATCTCGAGGAACAGGATGGTCTTCTCAAGGAAGGTGAAACCATAAGGCGACAGCTTGTTCTACCAAGCAGTGAAAACTCTCTGAAGTTGGTTGTTAAAAATGGACTCCACATGTCAAGCAGTTCTAGCAACCCAATCTCTACTAGTGATGTTTGTGATGCTTGTGGAAAAGATGGTGAACCTATTCCCTACTTCGAGAAGGTAACAGGTGGACCAGCTGATGGACAAACTGATGAACATGTTACACAGAAAGATGTTAGGGAAGTCCAGGGAGAACAATATGGTGTGGAGGAGGATACATGTGTTTTTCCAGTAGATAAATATTTGTCAGGGGTTGCTTCAAAATGACCTGAACAGACTGATATTAAAGAAACTGAGTTTGTGGGAGATACTAATTTCCATGACCCCCAAGATACTTGTCATGGGGACACCTTGTGTGAAAAGATTAATAGTATGGTAGATGGAGCTTCTAAGGGATTAGCCGCAAATGATTTGCCATTGGTTTTTATAAAGCTTCAAGAAGTGAAATGGACCCCAAGTACCCTAATTAAAGAGGCAAGACACCAGGAAGAAATGCTCACTGATTTGACCGATCATAGTAGAAAGGATGGACTAAACACCATCTTTGATGATGGATATCAAATTGCTCTTTTTAAATCTGCATGATCTGAGTTACAGGTTGGGAAGGAGAATCCTCATGACCTGGATGCCTTGAATTTACATTAACTCCGAGCTCCATTAAAGGAGACATGCAAAGAGGCTGTTGGTCAGGCCTTGAATGAAAACTCTTGGAAAATTCCAAGTTCAGTAGGTTATTTTCTACAGAATATCAGTTATGCTAATTTGTCAGTATATTCAAGGTTACCAATGTCTGCTTCTATAGGTAAGCCAGGGAACAACAGTTTGGATGACACAGTATCCTAAGTCGGATTAATCGACGCCATCTTGCCAAGTTTAATAGTATCATTCATCAGTGGCTCTTCTAGTGCAGGGAAACTTATTATTATTTCCTCCGTATGCTTTTTAATGTATATGCTTATTTTCCTAAGTCTACAATTGTAAGATTGAATGATGATGATATTGGTAGTGAGAGTGATAAACAAGAAGCTTATGCACGCATGGACAGTCTGAAACAGGAAGAAGGTTCTAGGAGACGAGATCATGTGCTAGAGTGATCTGTTACCCACTGCAGAAAAGAGAAGCCATGCAGTTAGAGGTCTAATGAATCTAGGTAATACTTGATTTTCAATTCATTTATGTAGAAATTGCTTGCATTCGATCTGTTCACTATTTTCTGACCATTTCATGAAACCCTCACTGAAGTGAAAAACTTCTGATGCGCAAAAATATATATATATATAAATATTTTATTAAAAGATGAATTGACAGATGATGAATGATTACAATGGCGTTCCTGGCTTATATACCACCATGGGCACCCTTTGGGAAAGGGCATGATCTTATGATCGTGCCCTTTCGTCTAGATAAACCTAAAATTAAATAATAAACCTAAAATTAACTAATTTTTTACATAACATTGCCTTCCTCTCGAAAGAATGCTTTGTCTTCAAAGCATACGTAACGACGGATGTTGTTGACAAAATGCTTCATTCTCCCAAGAAACGTCTTCTTCGGGAAGTCCTTCCACTTGATCAGATATTCCAAGATGATCAAGGTTCCACACTTTAAAAGGTCTTGGATTAATCTCTCAATTTCCGTTTTTTGGAAATGTGGATATCGGTATGGCTTGATGTTTATGGGGTCTGACCCTGCCTTGACTTCTATTGTATGCTCAATTTCCCTATTAGACGACATCTTCATAAGTAGGTCTTGAAATACTTTTTGATGCTTCCGAATCAGATCTTGTATCTCTGGTGACTCTTCTCTAGTTATATTTGCAGATAACACTTCTAATTGGTGACATTGTACTACATAAAAAGGTGCTCCTTTTCGACTCAGCTTCATCATCTGAGATGATGATACAAGTTGATTTTCAGGTGCTTGGAATCTGTGTAGTTTCTACTTCTGACCTCCCCATTTGAATTTTATAAATTTTATTTGATGGTTGGCGGCATAAGTACCTAAAGTTCGTAGCCATTGGATACCTAAGACTACATCTACTCCTCCTAAAGGTACCGTGAAAAACGGAGACTCTAAACTGAAGTCTTGAATTTGCAATTTAACTTTACGGCATTTTCCCACCTTTTCAGTCTTCTTACCGTTAGCTATCATCACTTTCATGTTTGGTAAGGGAAACGAAAAGATATTGAGTCTTTTGGCCACGGTTGCATCTAGAAAATTGTGTGTGCTACCAGAGTCGATGAGAACCACTACGTTGTTCTTCTTTATGTGTCCTTTTAACTTTAAGGTCTGAGGTTGTGATATACCTGTCCTGGCTAATAATGACACTTGTGAAATACTCCCGTCATCTAATTCTGGTGAGAATTCTGGAGCATCTTCTATTTTTTCTATGTCAGAGTCTTCACTATTTGAATCATTAGTTGCTTCACAATTATATAGGTTCTTTGGTTCTTTTCTTTTAGCACATCTATGTTTGGGGTCCCACTTCTCACCACAACGTTTACATTTACCCTCTTTTATCCTTTGCATTTCCACATTAGAATTTTCATCTTCACGATGATGTGGTGGAACATATCTTGTATTATTTGAGTCCACATACTGTGGTATCCTTCGTCTTGCATATGTTTTTTCTGCTTTTGACCAAAACATTGGTTCGAATTTCTTTTCCGCTATTTTTGCTTTTCGTCTTGCTACTTCTATTGATGTAATGTCATGCATCTCAAGTTCTGCTTGTAAATGGGTTTTGAGTCCCGAGACGTATGACTGAATTAGACGAGATTCTAATAACCCAAGTACTCGTGTTACTAAGGTCTCCCATTCTTGAGTATATTCATCCACACTTCCTTTTTGTTGTAATTTGATGAGTTTTGAAAAGAACTCTTCTTTTCTTACACCTTGGAATCTTTTAAAGAATGCATCTTTAAATTTCCTCCAGATAATGACGTGTGTTGTCTTTTTCCACCACATATACCAGTTATATGCTTCTCCTTCCATTTTCATGGATGCGTGCCTGAGCTTTTCGTGATCGTCATTGATGTCATATATCTCAAAGTATTCTTCTGCTTTATTTATCCATGCAACGTTGTTTTTTTCGTTTCCATCGAATTTAGGGATCTCGACTTTTTCCCTTCGCTGGTATGTTGCTAATGGTTGAGCGAAAAACGGGTGTTGATTGGTAAAGGTATCCCAGAGTTTCTTGTTGGTGAGAGTCGCATTACTCACTTCTTGGTGGAGTGTCGCTGATTTTCTTGGGGATTCAACTTTTTCATGAGAGTCTGTTGACTTTGTTGAATCTGATGAGATGTGTTCTTGATTCTCTTCATTTTCTTTTAGTAGTTGTTTGGGTGTACAATTCATCTTTTTACATAGAAGTTTCAGCATTGTTAAGGCATCTCTGATGTTTACTTCTGTTTGGACATGTTGATTTTCCATCTTTATTTCTATTCGATTTGTCGTATCATGAAAAATTTTGATTTCGTCAGCTTGCTCCCCAGGCTTGATATGGAATTCATTTAATCTTTTACTGACCTCATTGTGGTTGCTATTTATCTTATGCTCCACGTCCAACAATTTTTTTTGGAAATCCGCCATTGTCATTGTCGACATTGAACGGGTTTGCGGGGGCGTGTATTTATTTGCTAGCTAAAATATTTTTCCTCTCTTTTTTTCTTTTAATTAGCGAACAAAGTTCCTTCTATAGATTAACTACTCCAATACGAAATTATCCATTGAAGATATAAATATTATATTAAATATATGAATAAGAATGAGAATGATTACAATGGGGTTCCTAGCTTATATACTGCCATGGGCACCCTTTGGGAAAGTGCATGATCTTATGATCGTGCCCTTTCGTCTAGCTAAACCGAAAATTAACTAATTTTTTACATAACACTCACAAATTCCCGAAGGACCAATAACTTCGGCTCTAAGGAAGTTGTATGTGGAAACAAGTTTAGAAGGGCTGAAGTAAGGTGATGACAATGGATCTAAAAGGGGGATGAAGGGGATTGGAGTGATCAGCCCCAAGGATCTTTTTGGAGTTATTTGTGCCGAGGATTCTCAATTCAAGGGATATCAGCTGTAGGTTAGCCATGAGTTGCTGAGATGTTTACTGGACAGCTTAAACTCAGACGAATTAAGAGTAAGCAAGTCAAAAGACATGAACCACTCAAATTATTAACATAAGAATCTTGGAGATGAGGAGGTACATGAGGGTAACAAATGAAAGGTCAAACCATACAAACAAGGCTTCGAAAGTAACAACATTGGTGAATCGTGTATTTGATGGTCAACTGTGTAGCACAGTTCGCTGCTGTGAACATGATTATTGTTCAGTAGTGTATGAGCCATTTCTTGATTTGTCATTTCCTATCTCATCCATACAAACAACAAAGAAAGTCTCATTGCCTCAACAAAGAGCCTCAACAGTTCCAAAAACGCAATTGAAGGATGATGCTAGAAGTAGCAATATTGGCCATGGAGAGGGGAGTTGCAGCTCAGACCTTACAGTTCAATGAGAGGCAGAGGTAGATATACCTTCCCAAAGTTCAAACAACCTCTCCACCTATTCTTCAGAACAGAATTACTGAAACAGAAGAAAAGGATGCAAATAAGTCTGCTCTGCTGGAAGGTAGAGTTGCAAATGGACCTGCTTTGAATAAAGATACTGATTGGAATGTATCTGGTCCACAAGAAGATAGTGGATGGAATGTATCTAGTCCACAAGAAGATACTGGATGGTTGGACTATCTTGGATCGCCAACTGGATCTGAAGATATGTTACATCAAGGGTAAGTTTCTTTTGATACACTGGAAAATGTGCAGCGAGTTGAGAATCATTGTGTAGAAAATTCCATCCCTGAATCTGATTTAAGTCTGCCTGATGGCTCTCAAACAGAGTCTCCTCTTCTCGTGGTTGGGGATTCAGAGGTATTGTTACTTCTGTAAAAAGAAATGGATTTTGTAGCTAGTAATGAGCTCGAGGTAACATGCAGGTCTCCAGATTTGGCTCAGGTGGACACTGATGATGGCTTACACAAACAGTTAGATGAATATTTTGATGGGTTTGGGCTACTGTTTGATAAGGATGAAATGCCTGTTGTTCAGAAAGAAGAATCAGAAGAAATTGAATCAGAGGAATTTTTATATAATGAAGAAGGTGGAGCTTGTGAATCAGTTACTAACATTTTTGGTCTTGATGGCCAAGATGTCAAAAACTTCACAGAAAAACCTTCAATTTTCCTTGTGGCAACAGACCCCCCCTTGCAAGGTGACAGTCAGTTAGATAATATTCAGATTGATGACAATCTAGATATGTTTGATAAAACTGATGGTAAGCAAGAGAACGAATCTGCCAAAGATAATTTTGAAGCAATTGAGGGCACTAATCACAAGGGCAATTCAAGTGATCCCGAAACAAATTATGAAAATCTTAATCTTGTGCAAAAAGGTTCCTCAGCCAGGGATCAACATCTTTGCCAAAACTGTGAATGAGGACAGTGTTGTTGAAGATGCAAATGCTTTGAATATTGGTGATATTGATCCTTGTGTGAAAGATATTAACACCACCAAGGACAATCCTGGAAGCACCGAAATGGATTGGACAAGCAATCTACAGAGGATTCTATAGAAATTACCTATGGTGGTAACTCTCATGGATTGGATCATTTATCTCAGTTTTCTTGAGCTTGAGGCTCTAAGGGTTTTAAGACCCCCTTTTTCCTACTAATTTCGGTGGTGAAAGATTCCACCCTAGTTAGTTTTTATTTTTCCTTTTTCCTACTTGTTTTGGCCACAGGGAATAGCTTGTCATCCAAGGGCAGCAGAGTATCTCAAGGCAAGTCTGAAGGTGAAACGAATTCATAGAATCTAAATTCTGAATAGGTCACACTGACCAAATCATTGTGGAAATTCGTGGTTGAGCGAAGGTCTAGGAATAATTTCATGGTGTTGGGCAACAAATTTCCTGAGGTCAAATCCTTATAGGCCAAATGTTGATTTGGGGTAGCATCGGATGTGCTCTAACCACAAAAATTGGTGGAGAGGCTAAGGCACATGAGATCTCCAATACCTAGAAAGGATTTGAGCAGATTCTAAACAATTTGAGAGATATTAAAACAATTAATATTTTTAATGGAATCCCTAAGTATAAACTTAGGGAAAATAAAATATGAATGTGAATTAATATAAAACTGTGTTAGAAGGGTCCAAAAGTCATGGATCAAACTAGATCTAATCTTAGTCGTTGATTAAGGACTTAATCTCGACCGTTCATTTGTCAACGAGAAAAGTATAAGAGGAGACTTAAGGGTCACTTGGAGAACACACTAAGGGAGACCAGTTAGTTCAATTTCTGGAGCAAGGTTAGCTGACAAATTGAACCAGTGGTCTGGTGAGCAATCAGGAGACAGCAAGTACGGAGCATAGAGGCAGGATCAACCACTGGAGATCAGCGTTGAGGCAGGAGAGGGAGACGCAGGGCTTTTCAGGCAGACGCAGAGGCAGCAAAACACTGCACAGTCACTAGCTAGGCCTACGTGGGTGACGCAGAGAGGCCCAAGGCTGATGTAGTCAAGCAGGAGCTGACTCAGAGGGTTTGAGAGCCAATTTGGCACCCTGTTGTACTAAAGAATCGCTGAATAATAAAATCCTCCCTTGCTGCACCGGTTTTCCCACATTGGGTTTTTCCGGGGGCTGTTGTCCAAAATATCTGTGTCAATGTGTTAATGCTTGTGCATATGTTTGTTTCTGTATTACAGTGTGATATCTGTAGCAATATTTATTTTAATGTTTATTGAAGTAATTTCATAAATAACTTATTGTGGAATAAGTAGGAAAAATAAATCATATGCAGCAGTGATAGAATTTTCACATGGTATCAGAGCGAATAATCAGAGACAGAAAGGGAAAATCAGTTATGGGTCGAGACCACGATGCAGAGGCATCCACGTCAGGGGACTCACACAGATTTCGAGAAGATTGCACAAGAGAAAGAGATTTCAATTTCTCTATGTTGGCTTCTAGGCTGGAAGAAGAAGTAGCGTGTATGACTAGTGTTGCATCATCAGAAGTATGGTATATAGACAGTGGAGCTCCGTGGCATATGATGGGAATCAGGGAGTGTTTCTCAGAATATCGAGAGGAGAAGATGAACTTTCAGATCACCATGGGGAACAAGGCAAAGTGTACTCCAGTAGGGAAGGGTACCATAGTTTTTCAAAAATAATTGATAGAAAGGTTCCGTGCTACAAATGTGTTGCATGTACCAGGATTGGGGATGAACTTACTTTCCATGTCACAACTACAAGGCAAGGGCTATGACGTCTACTTCATCAAGGAGAAGGTATACGTCAAACGGTCAAACACCCGAGCTGGAAAAAGAAAGTGCATATCGAGATCAAAAGTAATCGGTTGTATAGATTGCAACTAGAATCACCAATGGCACTAATAAGCAGTCATGGAGACAAGGACTTGAATGAACTATGGCACAGAAGAATGGGTCACAAGCACCATGGAGCTCTGAGAATTCTCAGGAGCACTATAACAGGAGTTCCGGATCTAAGTACGGAACGAGATGATGTATGCAGCGGATGTGCTCTAGGAAAGTATGCCAAGGCAACATTTCCTAGGAGCAAACACAGGGCCAAAAATGTACTAGGATTGATACACTCTGATATCTGCAGACCTTTATCCGTCAAAGCTCTCAGTGGTGCCGAGTATTTCCTTACCTTCATTGGTGACCACTCAAGGAAAACTTGGATTTATTTTATGAAAACCAAGGATAAGGTTTTCTATCGATGCAAGGAGTTCATGGCTTTGGTGGAGAATCTGACTGGGAAGAGAATAAAAGTTTTGCGCTCAAATAATAGTAGAGAATATGTAAATAAGGACTTCACTGATTTCTGCGCTAAGGAGGGCATCAGAAGAGAGTGGACAGCTGCATATAATCCGGAGCAGAATGGGGTAGCAGGAAGAAAGAACAGGACTATTGTAGAAGCAGCTAGGGCCATGATGTATGATCAGGATGTGCCAAAATTCCTGTGGGCAGAAGCATGCAACACAGTAGTCTATGTTCAGAACATGACTCCTGATCGGGCAGTGGGCAAGATTACTCCAGAGAAAGTCTTCACAGGGAAGACACTTGAAGTCAGTCATTTCAGGATATTTGGGAGTCTAGCATATTGCCGCATACCCAAAGAAAATAGGAAGAAGCTGGATTAGACTGCGGAAAATGGATATCTAGTAGGGTATAGAGAGAACGCTAAGGCATACAAAATCTATCTTCCAGGGAGAAGGAAAGTAGTAGTACGACAAGATGTAAAGTTCATGGAGGACAAGGCTTTAAGAAGATCTCGCAAGAGGCCTTCCGAGGAGCAGTCGAAAGAGAAGCCGTTGGTTAAGCCTCTTCAACCAACAGAAGTAAAGAATTCTTCCTCAAGACAGGAAGATTCTCAGGATGAGGAGGAGGAGCGAACAAAAGCACCTGCTGGCAGAGGAAGAACTAGTAGGGAACTTTGTCAGATTCTACGAGATGCAGAGGACTTCATCAATGCGCCAAGAAACAATAAGAGGGAGCAAAATAGCCAAATAGATATCAAGCATTAGTAGCTCCGGATGGAGAGCCTGCCAGTTTCAAGGAGGCAGCTCAACATCAGGTTTGGCTAGATGTGATGGTAGAGGAATACAACTCCATAATGGTAAACGATGTTTGGGAGGTGGTGCCAAGACCTCAAGACAGACCAATGGTAGGTTCAAGATGGATCTACAAGATCAAATACGCTGCAGATGGTAGTGTTGAGAAATACAAGGCCAGGTTTGTGGCTAAGGGGTATGCTCAAAAAGAAGGGATTGACTATGAGGAGACCTTTGCCCCGGTATACATCTATTAGGACTGTGATATCTCTTACAGCTCAGATGGGATGGGAGATCCATTAGATGGATGTCAAAACAACATTTCTGAACGGGGTAATAGAAGAGGAGGTATACATTGAACAACCAGAGGCCTTTGAAACTCATGAGAAGAAGTCTCATGTATGCAGATTGAAGAAAGCCTTCTATGGGTTGAAACAAGCATTGAGAGCATGTTATGGTCGAATAGATGGCTACTTGCAGAAGATGGGGTTTGTCAAGAGTGACGCAGATCCGAATCTCTACTATCCGGTTTTAGAGAACGAGCCGCTAATCTTAGTATTGTATGTGGATGATCTCTTTCTAACAGGATCATCCAAACTCATTGGGGACTGCAAGAAGAATCTAGCCACAAAATTCAATATGAAGGATTTGGGACGAATGCACTACTTCCTAGGGTTGGAAGTTTGGCAGCAGAAGGGAGAAATCTTCCTTGGGCAAGGGAGGTATGCTACAGAAATCCTGAAAAGATTCGGGATGGAGGACTGTAGACCTATGGCTATGCGAATGATCACAAACTGGAAGAAGATTGATGCATTAGAAGACAAGGATGTCGATCCCACCCTATACAGGCAACTCATAGTGTCCCTGATGTATTTGGTCAATACCATGCCAGACATTTGTTATGTTGTCAACACCCTTAGTCAGTTCATGGTGGAACCGAAGAGGGCGCACTGGGCAGCAGCCAAACATGTTCTCAGGTATTTACAGGGAATAGTCGATTATGGACTCTTGTACACCAAGAGTAAGGATATCAGAATGAGTGATTTACTGGTGCAGATTGGCAATGAAGTTCAGTGGATCAGAAAAGTACCTCTGGGTACGGTTTCAACATTGGATCTGGAATGACCTCTTGGTGCAGTAGGACACAGAAGTCTATGGCTCTGAGCTCATATGAGGCAGAATATATGGCGGCAAGCATAGCTTTGTGTGGGGCCATATGGCTTAGAAAACTGCTTGTGAACCTATTCAGAAGGAATATGGAGGCAACCAGGATCATGTGCGATAATTAGAGTTGCATCAAGCTCTCTAAGAATCCAGTGTTTCATGATAGGTCGAAGCATATTGATATCCGGTGTCACTTTGTCAGGGACTATGTCCAACGAGGAGTTGTACAGTTAAGCTACACTCCTACAGGAGAACAGGTGGCAGACATCCTCACCAAGGCCCTTGGAAGGACAAAGTTTGACTACTTCAGGGAAAAGATGGGGATGGTAAAGAACCCGTTTCAATAGCAAAAATGGCAGTGATAACAGCAAGGATGCAGAGGGAGTTGCAATGTGGACGCAGTGTTGGGAGAAAGGACCAGCAGCAGCACAGATGCAGAGGGAGTTGTTGTACAGATGTAGCAGTGGCAGTAGCAGAGCCATGGGCAGTAGTACAAGATACAACAGTGTAGAGGATGTTGGGCAGGGAGGCTTAGCATCAGCACAGGGACGAATGCTGAATGATCAAAGTGATACTCAGTGAGGAGTATTACTAGAGCACAATCCTCGCTAAGAGGGAGTGTTGATTTGGGGTAGCATTGGATGTGCTCTAACCACGAAAATTGGTGGAGAGGCTAAGGCACATGAGATATCCAATACCCAGAAAGGGTTTGGGCGGATTCTAAACAGTTTGGGAGATATTAAAATAATTAATATTTTTAATGGAGTCCCTAAGTATAAACTTAGGGAAAATAAAATATCAATGTGAATTAATATAAATTGTGTTAGAAGGGTCCAAAGGTCCTGGATCAAGCCAGATCTAATCTTAGCCGTTGATTAGGGACTTAATCTCGATCATTGATTTGTCAACGAGAAACGTATAAGAGGAGGTTTGAGGGTCACTTGAAGAACACACTGAGGGAGACCAGTCAGTTCAATTTCTAGAACGAGGTTAGCTGAGAAATTGAACCAATTGTGATCTAGGTGGATGTTGGTGGCCACCCACCTATCCCATTTGGACCTTCGCAACTGTCTCTTTCAGTTTTTCAGTTTCCGTAAATGTAGCACAATTTACTATTTTTTATT